>JADLZK010007332.1:0-287332 GCA_015847255.1 Hyparrhenia diplandra | reverse complement strand
TTATATCTTCTCTACAAGACTTATGATTCATATATTTTATCTTCTCTATTTACTTCCATTACTTTTATATATTTTGTTAAGTATAGTTATTATATTATTGCATGGGATCTCCGCCGTATTGAGTGCTCTAGTTATTCATGGTAGCTAGAGTAGTAATCTATAGTGTAGATATGGTGTCTAGGCTATAGGTTACCCGAGGTTGCTCCTAAATCCCACGGATAGTTGTGGTAGCCCCTGGGGGTGACAGCTCTGAAGGCCTTTGTAATCCACCACGCTGGATTGGTGTTTTCGTGAGAGCTTTAGGCAGCCTTCTCCCAACTACCTTCTTCCCAGTCTTTCTTGAGAGTTGGAAAGGAACCGTTGCTCCAAAGTGCAGAGTGTAATTGCTATCATAGAACCTAAGTAATAGAGATACCCAGAACCTTGATCTCTCCTTTGACCTCTTGTTTAGTTTAATTATTCTTTGACATCTTAGGTAGCTTATTATTTTATGCTATGATATTAACTTATCCTTAATCATTTACCCCCTCACTATAGTCTAGTGGTTTGCTAAGTTAGTGGATACATGATTGTGACTTATTAGAATTCTTTAGCCAAAGCTTCCCCGTGGGATACGATACTCCGTAATACTCATCCTAGGGAAAAGCTATAATGGTAGGTGTTCTGTGCGCTTGCGTAATCCTTCATATTCTTTTAGCACTTAACAAATGCCAACAAGCTTTTTGGCACCGCTGCGGGGAAGCAATTGGCCTAAAGATTCTAATGATGATCATGATGTCAAGCTAATTTAGTGTATCACTAGCTTTAGTAGGATTATCCTTGTTCTGTTGAATTGTGGAATAAACAGACAAAAGATGTCGTTAAGCGATCTTCCAACAAGATTCGACAAGAAAAGAAAAGATTGAAGAACCTGTGGTGCCTGATCATTTAAAGATTCATCACCGTTGGAACCCTCGCTATCTCAAGGTATGTAATTAAATATATATTATTTTAACCATGTATAGATTAAAGAAGAAGTCGCCGCCGCAAGAATTCAATGAACATATCTCAAGTGACGCATATAGAAGTTTGCACATCGTGGTAAGTATAATTAAAAGGTGAGAAAATCTTGCTCATGGACTATAAATTGATTGAGTAGTTAACATTTAATTTCTTACATTGCATTGCATGTTCACTTGATTAACTCATGCATTCACTCCACTTAGTTTATGTTTTTTTGCTTAGTAGATCCATTGCATGTTTAGTTTCTTTGCATACATTCATCCATGTATTTTGCATCTAAAATAATAATAAAAAATCCTCACCTTGATCATGTTTTTCGTCTCTAATTGAATAAATCTTTATAGTGCTTTGATGCTACCTTTATCTACTATAGTATGTTTTGGTTTGGAAGTATTGCACATACTTTCATTGGCTTTTAAATTAAGCATGGTGCTTGGGTTAAATAGCCTTCCTTAATTAAATTAGACATGGAGTCTAGTTTGGTTATTGAACTAAGACTGCTTGCGTAGACATTGGTTATTGTGTTGGACTAACCCATGCAGAAAATTCTCAAATCCAATTCGGTAAGTCAAGAGATGAACTTAGATCGAGATGAAGCAAGGTATATAATGAACTCCAACCTTGTGCAAAAAGACACGGCTCATTCATCATCAACGGAAGAACCGTAAGTATTAAATATCATTCACTTTGTCTTTTGCTACAAGTATCTTTGCCTTGATCCACATGCTAGAGTGCAGCCACAAATAAAATGAGTTACAAGACTTGATAAATAAAATCATTGCTAAGAGTAATCAAAGAACCACCTTTTTATTAGCATAGATGAGATCATATGAACTTTGGATAACAACCCTTGTTTCAACCATATGTTGTATTTTCCCTGGGTATGTGTCCACTAATATTTTGCGGGAAAGGCTACGTGCTATGTCTATTCAATAAAGAAGAGTGTCATACAACACGATCTAGAAGAAGCTCTCACTTTCGAGAAGTGGATGGACAAAGCTACAGGGCCATAAGAACATCAAAGACAGTAAGTGAATACAACTCACATATTTTTATACAACTTTTGTCTTATGTTCTAAAAGAAAATAATAATATATATATATATATATCCGAGCACATGAAGGCTCATGCTACAAGAAGATAACAACATGTTCCTAGGACAAGTTCCTTCGGTATTCTTGGTCACTAACCTTGCGTAAAACAAAGGATGAACAACGTTTAAGGACATGGCGATTACAACACACGATTAGGGGACGGTCCAAATTCACACTTGAAGTGTCGAAAGTGACAGAAGGCTCAAGCATGGGGAGGAAGGTCGATTCCTCTAAAGATCATCGATATACTCTTCCTCTACTCAAGCTCCCATCACTCGACATGCTGGTTTTGTAATCCCTTTACTCACACTTACTTTATCAAACTTAAGATAATAAAATTTGCCACTAGAGAAAAAAAAAGTAATAGTGAGTACTTGCTAATTAAAATATCCAATCAAAACTTCTTCCTGGCATAAAAAGCAACCTTAAGCTCCATGACAGTTCTACCCTTGTTTACAATTACTTGTATTCCTTCTGCATCCATTGTCAACTAATATTACAGGAATAAAATCATGAGAGGAGCAAAAAGGTATAAGCACAATTTAAAGACAAGAACGAAAGGACGATGCAATAAAGGAGACAAGTATGGAACAAGATACACAAGAGGCCATAGAAGAAAAGGACCACCACAAGGTGTTACGCTATCACACTCCAATAATAAGGTAACATCTTGAGGTAAGTTGTCATTACTTAAGCTTTATTTAAAGTATGGCTTGTTCATAAATAAAGAATAAAACATGTTAGAGTTTCAACCTTACATGATCCAACTTCTTTAGCTTAACATGTTTTGTTTCTTTAGTTGTTTCTTCTATCATTTTCTTGATCTCTTAGTCCTCATCTTATAAGCGAATGTTGCTTACCTAGTTTTAGAAGAACATAATCATAATCATGCTTTTGGTGTTTAGATAAGAGAATCCTTCAAGCTAAGAGTCAATGAGCTTGATTTGATCTGTCGAATGTTTTATTAAAAAACAATCATGCTCAATCTTCTGATCTTGTCACCCAAGTTAGGTTTAAGAAAAGAATATAATAAATCAATTCTATCTTGTTTGTTGTGCCTATGGTTAGAGAAGAATGAATGAAGTTTTGGTTCTGTTGGTGTTTTCCCATCAACAGAGCCCATGCACTTGATCTCTACCTTCACTTTGCAAGCGTGGATACACTTTGAGCAAAATAGTGGAGAAGCCTACCGTCTCTCTAGAATTCAACAAGTGAATGTCTTACAAGCATGCACACTAAACAAGACACTTTGCCTACATCAATGCTTCACTCCAACTCATAAGGCAAAGAACATGGGTGACGCTGTTTTTACGATTTCAAGGAGCATAACCAAGTAAGATCAGATAATACACTCAAGGAAATGACAAGGTAAGAAGTCTCGCTCGAGAGGACTTAAAACACTGAATCCTCGCCGAAAAAAGGTAAGATCGGTAGTTATCCATATTTATTTCTTTGCATTGCATAATTATTTTCCTTTAGCATATTTATTTTACTAGCCTTGCATTAGAAAAAAAAAAAATAAATATTTGTTTGTTGCATATACAATGAAAAACTCTAAGCCCCATGTGAGTAATTTTGTGGTGTGTAACAACCCACAAGGATATTTACTTGTGGTGGCATAAAAATAAAATAAATATGCATGCACCATCATTCTTTATTTTGCATAGAAAATCCAAAAATATTTAATGTCAGCCGAAAGATTTCCAAATAGACAAAAGCAATGTGGCTGATCCCTAATGCTTAATCAAGTTCCACTAATTTTGTTGTCTATTTTAGTTCAAAGCAGATTTTAAGGAAGAGAGACATATGGTGTCCAAAGATTAAAAAAAAAGATCAATCGCACCACTATCACTATCTACCTCTACTTCCAACCATCAAGAACATTGAAGACTATGTTAACATCCAGCTTGGGGAGTGCAACCCCCAGCTTATCCATAAGTATCTTATTATCCATATTATAATATTTATTATTATTAGTTAAATTAGAAAGTTTGTTAAGAGTCTAGTTTTAATAGAGTCTAAAAAAAGTCTTTTGTTAGAGTGTGAATAAAAGAGTCAAGAGAGAGTGCACACTAAAAGTTTACTTTGCCCTAAAATCTACCAACATGAAGATGATAAATAGTTGCTCTGCTGTTATACTTTTCTAGTACCTAGCTTTCAAGCTTAATTTCTCTCGAGCTCCATTTGCAAAATCAATATTTACTTTGAAACCTGAAACCTATGGATTGCAAATGCTTGCTCTAAAGTCTAGGTAATTGACGGATATGATATATGATAGTCTAAGCTACTATTTGATCTTACTCCTAGTGATACTAGATTTACGGAGATTTATATTTCGAAAATTGAAAATACACATGATAAGTTCCTGTGTGACAAGAGTGTGAACCTCCTACCACAGACCATATATATACATGCTCCTTAGAATAGGAAAAAACTTTTTGAAAAATATAGATATATATAGGTCGCTTGCTTTGCATTGAGTTTGTTCAATCTTTGTCGACCCTTAGAAACTTGTCATGCTGATCATGTACACTCCACTCATTCCACTTACTTCATTTAACTATCATCCACTCACTCTAGCCCACAAAAAAATGTTCTACTCCTATCTCGTGAGAGAGAACAAAAAAAAATAATTATATATATATATACTATCCACCCATTCATTGCTAGCCAATATCTTACAAAAGCTCCATCATTTATACCTCTCAAAAGTTATTACAAAAAAGAGATCCGGGTTGTGTATCTTTAAAAAAGAAAAAAGAAAGGGAGATGAAAAATGGACAAAAGTCCTACTGGCGAGTAGAGCCTACCTCCCTAAAGAAAAGAGATGAATAATGAACAAGTGTTCGAGGGCGAGTAGAGCCCACATCTCTAAAAATAAAAGATGACTAATGGACAAGTGTCCGAGGGTCAAACCCACATCTTTATAAGAGAGGAAATAATAGACACAAGTCCGAGGGCCAAGAGAGTCCACCTCTCTTGAAAAAAAAAAAGAGAAGAGAAAAAAAAAAAAAAAAAAGAAAGAGATACAACCCAGGTTCTCTATAAAAAAGATTATTAAAAAGAGAGAAGATCCTTAAAAGGAGCAAAAGTAAGATTTCCATCATCTATTCTATACTTACTACATTCCATACCATATTTATATTCTCTATCCACCATACACATGCACCACTTGATCAAGGTGACTTGTATCTTTGGATCCATTGCTTGAATTTACAATATATGCTTAGTAAGAAAATAAATTATTTATTTTCTCCTACCTATGAGCTCCAGATATATAAACCTTAGATATTAGGTAAGAGAGAAGAAGGCATAGTATGCTATTGCCTTAGCTAAAAATGTTACATATTATGAGAGTAAGGCAAACATTATATTATTGCCCGAGAGAGGATCCACAAGAACCACAAATGAGAGATTATAGAAAGTCATACTTGAGGAACTTTGAGTTTTATTTGAAAATCAGCAAAAAACTCCAGTAAGACAGTTGATCAAAAGAGTTTGAGATTTAGTGCTTGACTTGACTGTTCTATCTTTCAATTACCCAAGATTGCAGAAAAAGATATAAAGCCCCAAAAAGGTAAGAGGTAATTGAATAATTAAAGTTTGAAAAAAGTTTATCTTTATCCGGAGAGAAATTTTGTTTGAAAGCATATGTATTTTAAAGGTGTGATAGCGTTGCGAGAACTCCCATCCTTTTGCTAAGTTTGGCTTTACTAGGGACTAGCAAAGGGTAAGCTTGGAGGAACTTGTTGACACCTGTTATAGCATAATATTACTAGTCAACTAAACTTGGATAAGGGCTTAAAATGAATATCAACATAAGTCTAGGGGTTTAACTAACATAATTCCATGAGTTTTGGTGATTTATATAATTTCGTGGACTTCATAGATAAATGCAGAAATAATGGAGAAAGTTCCGAATATACATCCCATACGATGACAAGACTTAACCGTGAAGCAACTCAACCCGAAAAGTAGACTAAAACATTCTAGAAGATACCGAGAGGACACCGGAAGAAACGGGAAGCGGGTGGCACGCCACCACGGCGGCGCCAATGCCACCCTCCGCGGCGCCCCAAGGTGACCAATCGGGCTCATCTTTATATGTCGGTTTACCACCGACATTGAGGTTGTATCTATACCGCTTTGCCAAGGTCGGGTTTGATCCAAGGGTTCACGCTCATCGCCAAGGCCTATATAAGAAGACCCCCTTTGAGGTTAAACCCGAATTGATCTATCTCATTATTCATTATCTCTCGGTTGTAGAGGTGTCCCAATGTAAGGATAACCTCTCTCGGGATTAATGAATTAGAGGTAGATTAGAAGTAGATTAGTAATGTAACTAGAAGTAGATTAGACATGTAATTAGAAGTAGATTAGATCTAACTTAGATCTAATCAAGAATAAAGGAGAGAGGAGCTATGCTCTTGTTCTCGATATGTCTTGGAGTATGGTATGTCTTTATATCTTCTCTACAAGACTTATGATTCATATATTTTATCTTCTCTATTTACTTCCATTACTTTTATATATTTTGTTAAGTATAGTTATTATATTATTGCATGGGATCTCCGCTCGTATTGAGTGCTCTAGTTATTCATGGTAGCTAGAGTAGTAATCTATAGTGTAGATATGGTGTCTAGGCTATAGGTTACCTGAGGTTGCGCCCAATCCCACGGATAGTTGTGGTAGCCCCAGGGGTGACAGCTCTGTAAGGCCTTTGTAATCCACCACGTTCGGATTGGTGTTTTCGTAGAGCTTTAGGCAGCCTTCTCCCAACTACCTTCTTCCCGGTCTTTCTCGAGAGTTGGAAAGGAACTGTTGCTCCAAAGTGCAGTAGTGTAATTGCTATCATAGAACCTAAGTAATAGAGATACCCAGGAACCTTGATCTCTCCCTTTGACCTCTTGTTTAGTTTAATTATTCTTTGACATCTTAGGTAGCTTATTATTTTATGCTATGATATTAACTTATCCTTAATCATTTACCCCCTCACTATAGTCTAGTGGTTTGCTAAGTTAGTGGATACATGATTGTGACTTATTAGAATTCTTTAGCCAAAGCTTCCCTGTGGATACGATACTCTAGAATACTCATCCTAGGGAAAAGCTACAATGGTAGGTGTTCTGTGCGCTTGCAGAATCCTTCATATTCTTTTAGCACTTGACAAATGCCAACAAACATGTACTGAGGAATTTAGACAAACACCTGATGCGCGCACCCTACCAAACACCACTCAACGCGAATCCGAGACGAGAACCGTCGACAGCACCGGATTATGTGGGAAGACGAAGGAATCGCGGCGAGTTAGGGATGGGAGGGCGGGCAGCTTGCAGCGGAGTCACCTGACTGGTAGAGGCGCGAAGCCGATAACTGGCGACGAGGAAGCTCGGAGAACTCCACCCACACGCCGAGGAAAGACCGTCTCTGATACCACTGTAACGACCCGTGGCCGCCGGCGATCGCCGTCGACTTGAGAGGCACAAGTGGATTGAGTGCAGCGAGAAAGCCGGCGAGGTTAACCCTTCTGCCTTGACCTTGTTTTCTTCAAATGAAAGATTCAATACGACCGGCACCGACAAGTGGGCCATACATGTCATAGACTAATACAGAAACTAAAAAGTATAAACCGCCATCTTGCTTTGTAAACGGGTTCCGGGAATACGCCATCTTCCCTTTGCTGATGACGCCGTAACGCTCCCGTCCGTTCAGCAAAAGGGGCGATCGACGATTCGATTCGATGCGATCTGATCCGCCATGAAGCACTTCAAGCAAGAATTCACGATGTTTAACATCGCCCTTAGTTGCTGGACAGCCGACGTGATGGGTATCGTTGCTGTCCGGTTTTCTTGTTTTTTTGATGTTTTCGTGGTTTATGCATGCTTCACCTGAAAACAGGGGGCATATGTTGACACCCAAAATTGGCCGGATGTATTTTCAGATGTTTGGGCGTGTCAAGCTAGTCATGAACATGATTATAATGATGGCTCGGCGACCCCTCTGACAACTCGCCGACCTCTCTGGCAACTCCCCTGACCTCTCCGGCAGTTTATTGACCAGTCCATGCAGATTGCCGCCCACTCTGTGCCGCTCGCTGGTAGCTCGCCGATGGATCCATACAGCGTGCCGACCTCTCCGATGTCTTGGCGACCGGTCATATATATCAGGTCAAGATATGCAAAGTCATTCGCAGGAGCCAGGAGCATATTTTGCACACGAGGTCTAGGTGCTGATCATTGGTTTCCAGAGAACAAATCAGATGTGCATGCGTTGCTGCTCAACAAGAAGAAAGGAAAGATATACATGCATACGTGGGCTTGCATGTTGGCTTTGAAGAGCACTCGTATGGCCAATAGATGATATGTTTGGCCACGTCCTGAGTAGGTTAATATTGGAAAATATTGTATACGGAGTCAAGTGACACCAAGAAGGAATATTATTTTCGGGATAAGCAGGACTTCCAGATATGCATTACGACGAAAAAGTTAGAGATATACGTACATATCTACATGGCAGTTCGCAAGTCAATATTGCATCCAGCTATGTGTTCGACGAGGTGATGTATCCGTGTGCAAGCTGGTTGAGCCGGACAGGAGGAAAAGATACATCAGGAAGGCTTCATCGTTAAGGATTCTACGAAGGAAATAGAGTCCGTTTATTTCAATATTATTTCCTTTTACATGTTGCTTTTGAGTCAAGTTTAGTACGTACGCTACTTTTAGCCCAGGGTATAAATATAAGCCCCGCCATTTTAAACACACAATCATCCAATCAATAAACAAATCAATCTACACTCTTTACCCTATTTTCTCCTTTCAACCTTCTACATGCTGTTCATCGCTGATCCGACGACCAAGGATGGCGCTCTAGGCTTGCCGGCCAACCTAGGGCAACCCGACGACGTCCCTTTACCCTCGACGGGGTCCTCCCCGCGAGAGCTTCGGCGGCTTTTTGCTAGTTTGCTCGGAAACTAGTCGTTCTTCGTCACGTAAGCACGATTGTTACCCTTTGCTGGTTTGCTTGTAAACTCGCCGCCGCCTTCACCACCGAAAAGTGTGTTGGTTATCCCGCTGGTCCATCGCGACCTTCGAAAGTGTGTTGGTGCGAACCCTAATTTGTGTCAACACCTAGGTTATTAATCGATTATTACTAGCACTATATTATTCTTAGTCTTAATTAGTTGTACTGTACTCTCCTCTACACGATACCAATCATCATCATGTATACTATGTGGATATTGATAGAACCCAACACACCTGAATAAATTCCTTTGTTGCTCACACAATTCCTATCTTTTTTTTCGCAAAAAAAAAAAAAAATCCTAGAAATCCAAGTTTTTCTCACACAGTTCATTTTCATACTACGCTCCAGGCTGCACCTATCTCCAGGAACAGCTCTCTTTTGTTTTTGTAAACAACACTTTGCCCCAAACAGGTGAGAATGTTGTTCACCAATATAATACGCCCTTTGATCCCCGCTGAAGCTTTAGACATTTTGTCCTTTGGTTACAGAATTGATGTTGTAAAAAGCATTAGGAGCTTGAGTTTTAAGATCCAGACGGTCGAAACTGACATTTCACATTAGTAGAAAGGGGTAAGCTGGATTGATATGATAGTGACGATGCAATCTTTTTTCACACGCAGCTAGCCTGATGGGAAGTGTTTATGACTCGTACAAGGACAAAGACGGCTTCTTTTTACATGTGCTACAGCAACGAGAAGACATTTGGCTGACCTGCTTTGCAGCCAGGTAGTCCATGCATGTGTAAATGTGTTGTCTTTAGTCCGTGCATAAACATTGTACATGTTGTCAACCACTCAACTCTGTACATAATCATATTGTGCTACTCTGTATTTATGTATATAGTAAATAAAAAAAGTAGGTCTGTCATTACCATTCTCGTGTGACTTTTGAGACAGAGATGGAAAAACCGATTGCAACATCGCATGCAGCCCAAAAACGCTCAACATGTATAACTCCACAACAGTTTGTAGTAATATACATTAACCACAAGAGGCGCAACAACAACGATTTACGTTACAGTTGCAGTAGGGTCCCATTTGCAGACAGCAACAGATGGATATTAACCCCCACCTGACAGCATTTGAATTTAAAAGAAACATGGCTATAAAAATAAAAAAAAAAGAAAAAAGGCCATTCTGAATCTTAGTACGTGTGACAGCAGGGGTTGATAGACTAGTATATAGATAATCACAGATCCCAAATTTTTCAATTCTCCAAATTTCATATAAAAAGAAGAGAAAGCTTCATGGTTCACCCGTACACAAATGTATAACAGAGGCGCCATAAGTAGGCCACCATTTTGGTTCATCAATCATCAGGAATGAAAGCATATCACACACAAATACAGCCAGAACTACCCCCCAATGAGTTACAAAGTCACACTGTGGACTCGGGCAGCTGCTGCTTATTTGCTACTCCGTCCCAACAGGGGTACGGTAGCCAATCCAAACTGAACTGAAAACCACACGCGCGCACACACACAGAGGGAGCAAACAAGCACACTGCTCTGCTCTTCGACACAGCATGCAGATGCAGCCGCTGGCTACCTGCTTATTAGACCGTCGTCAGAAACAACGGGGTAGTCAAGCTCAAACTAACCACACACAAATCATGATATGCCTGTCTCTCGGACTTGTCAAGCTCAAATCACACACACACAACAACAACAAGCATGCCGGCCTGCAGCAAGTAAATTAACTGTAGTAGCCGTGGTAGCCTGTGCATCAACCCAAGATGCTACTGCATCAACCCAGCTAATCAGCCAGCAGCCAGTGTGCCAGACACATGTACAAGCACACACATGCATCTTTCCAGACTTCCAGTGGCAAAGTGTGGCAGCATCCAGCGCCAAGCCACACATCTCCCGTCTCCCGTAAAGCACAACAATTTCAGTTTAATTTCACCTGCACACGTGCAAGCAGATTAATAAATTAATTACAAGAGATGAACGACATTGTTAGTAGCAGGCTGAGATAAGCGTGCGTAATAATAGAGATGAATTGCGTACCTGAGGACTCTGCCCCTGAGCATGCGCCTCTTGTAGTAGCGCGAGTGCACCGGCACCTCATACAGAGAAGGGTGGTGGCCGGCGTCCACTCCATCCCACTCCAGCGCATCCCACACGTCCTTCTCCACCTCCACGGCCGGCTTCCTCCGGCCAGCTCTGTCCCCGAGGAACGGCATCCGGCGCAGGCCCCAGCACCCCTTCATCCTGATGGTCTCCAGCGCGGGCGCCAACATCTTGACATCGCATATCTGCCGTAGATTCGGCAGGTCATGCAAGTAGATAGTGGTTAGACTTGGGAACTCTGCACCATGGAAAGCCATGCCCTTCTCGATTGCACACTTCTCATCTTCTTCAAACACATGCCTGAGGTCGCCACAGTGGATGATGTGGAGTGTCTTCAACCTGTTGAACTGATTCCATAGTGGAAGTGCAAAACGGAGGCTTGGGCACGAGCACAGATGCAAGTGTTGCAGTTTTCCAAAGCCATAATAGGAGTAATAGGAACGGAGAGAGGTAAGGGAAACTTTTCCTTTGTTCAAAATACAGCGGGCCATCCGGAGGTCCGATGTCCAGATGGTCTCAATTCATGTTCCTCAGAAGAGCTCTGTTGAAACACGACATCAATGTTGGGGCACCTCTCCACACGACACCATCTAAAGGGAATTCCAGATAGTAACAGGCAGGCAAGCATCGGTCAATACATCATGCACATGCAAGGATTGCACATAAAATCCGAAAAGATGACTCTCCATGATTCCATTCCCATGGCCAATCTCGATATGGCGATCCAACTTTTGTGCCGGAGCTTCTGGGAAGACCTGCATTGGGATTGGATCCTCAGCTATCTTGACAAAGACATCATCATACATTTGGCACTTCTCATTACCATTGGGTTCTCCTTCTTGGACCCTCTCCTTGCTACCCGTTGCTTCTTCAACTTTGACCACCCACCGTTACCGCGGTAGGTGAAGCGAGATGCTGATGTCAAGATAAATTTCATCACCACTCCTAAAATTCACCGTATTTAGCAGAGGATCCAAGGACGAGGTGAGCCTAGCATCTGCTAAAACAGCAAACACCTGCAACTGGAAGGATTTATGCTGGGCAAGGGATGGCCTCCCAAGCACCATCCCACCAGGTCGTGTGTCTATACATAGCAAGTGCAATTCTGTTATATTTGAACCTAATATTATGGCACGAAGGTGTTCACAACCGAGGAGAAAGAGCCGCTTTAACCTCGGGACGTCCACCACCATCCCTGTAAAGTCAAGTATCTTTATTGCACAGCCCGAAAGGTCCAGCTCGACAAGATTGACAAGCCCACGCAGGAACAAATTCTCCAACTGCCTGCAGCCTTTCAAGGATATCGTGGAGGTTTTAACATGATGTTCCCTGTCAGCATCTGCAGGCGGACAGTTAGGACGGTAACTTTCTGTAGGTAACTCAGTGGCTGATGCCCAGTTGGATGCAGCAAATCCATATCCATCAAAACTGAATGTCCTTAGCAGCAAGAAGTTAGGCAGCACAACATCTTGTAGCCCAGCACAACCATCGAGAACAAGAACCTCAAGACTGCAGCTTGCCTTTGATAGCCATGTAGGTAGTTGTTCCATGTTGCTATTACCGGACAAATCTAGCAACTGTAGCTTTGACGAGGTGCTCATGTCCATTGATGATGTCTCTTCCTGATGACCTGCTGTATTCTTCTCTTCCTGGCGTGTAGTCTTCATTATTGAAGCCTCTGAAGATAAGATAGCATTTCCTGTAACCGGTCTGTGTACTGCCAACAGCTAACTCCCTCCATATTTAGCTCTGTTAGCATAAGATTTAACTTTTCTTTGAACATAAGATTTAACTCAGACAAGATGTTGTCCCAATCAGTGTAACGTAAATCAAGGACCAACAAGCTACGTAGAAATATCCATTTGCCGGTACGGTCTTCTTCAAGTTGAGATGTACTATTGTCATCTGTGCAGTGGTCCAATCCAAGGAATCTTAGTGTGTTGCACTGAAGGAAAGGAGGTGATACAAAACTCAAGGCACAACAATAGAGAATCAACACAGCAAGATTGCTGCAAGGATCAAAAAGGCCATTTGGTAATTCCTGTGGGATACCCGTACTTTCAAATGCTATGAAGATTGTTGTTGCTCCAGCCAGTATAATTTGCATATCCTCCTGTGCTTTCTTATCCTTCCAAGTGGTTTTATTATTCTTTGGTGGGCTCTGCTTCCAGTGCCAGTACTGCTTTTTACTCTTCCAGCCGTCACTGGGCGTGATAGAAATCCAACTGTAAGGCCTCCTCTCATAAACATCACCAAAATCATCATGTTTAATTGCCAGATAGGGAATCTCTGGATGCAGCTTGATTTTATTTTTTAGGACTTCATCAACCACAAAGTCTTCACAATCAAAACTTGTTTCTGCATGCAATTCAACGGCAATCTCCCTTGCTCGATCCCCTCCAATATCAATGCTGCTATCGCAGATCCAATAATTGGAAGCATGAGGCGCCCAACAAAACCCAGTTGTGGTGCTTTGAAAACTGCGACTCAGGAATAACCCATAGAGACAACAGTCCATGACCAGTTTTGTTGGGTCGTTGCTGCCTTGTATACATGGGCATCGAGCAGCCACACTGGCAGCCTCTTCCCGAAACACTGCACTGAACTGTGAGCTTGTAAAGTTGCTATAAGACCACGAGCAAAAAAGGTGAACATCTGTGTAATTTAGAACCGGGTTTGTGTTGGAACTATACATCTTCGGGAACCTTTCATTGAAGGTCCATATGACTACGCCGTCATGATATTCTGGAATACCAAATCTACTTAAGGGAATCTCACCATTGCTCCCATTAAGAAAGATCATCAGATATCTACTCTTCCGCAGGGTCTGGTCAATCTCTGCCGCAACACTTCGTATCACGTCCCTATAGACACGGTCCACTCCATGGAAGTCATCCAGCTCGTCCTGCTTCTCAAACATGGCCATAATCATGTGGTCAAGTTTTAGCTCCTCTGCGATTCTTCTCTGCATAACCCTTTTACTTTTCCACCTTGAGCAATCCAGATAGATTATTCTGCCAAACTTTAATTCTGGAGGAGAATTATTGTCCGTCATAGATGAAGCTGTGGCATGTGCGATGGATCTAAGGACTGAGGCTGCCCCAAAACCACTCCAACCCTGAAAATAGAAGACCCGCTTGTCCTTGTTGCGGCCAACATAGTCAAGGATCTGGTCTCTGGCGTCATGAACATTGTCTGCGCCGATAATCTACAGGAGTAAGCAGGATTGGGGGAAATTAAACTACGAATAATGCACACGATTTATTTGACTGTAGGATGGAAAGAACAATGAAGCCACCATATATGCATTATTAAGGTACCAAATTAAATACAAGAACTAGGAAACACATGCAGTTCATCAACTATTAGGATTTGTATATTGTATATTATTGTTCCATCTGTTAATAGTGCAGCAAAAAACATAGACTAGGTTTTGTTAACACTAGCTATATAATCCCAATATACATATATAGCATTATAGTGGGTCTGTGTAAAAGTAATTAAGATTGTTTCAAAGTTGAAACGATGTCAGGGAGACCCAACTGCATGTTGTAGAAGAATAGAACATCAAATCGATAATATACATATCCGGATGATTGACCAGGCGTTCTTGCATGTGCGTGCTGCTGCAATACATGCATGCCATGTATGAATGCAGCAACATCGTAATCATCATTGGAAAAACATAGAAGCAACATGTCTACCACTTGCTTCTGAGGTAGTAGGTAATAAAATATTTGAGAACAGTTAGCAGTACGCAATTACCTCCAGTTCCATGACGAATTTTCTCTGCAGTGCGTATAAGGCTAACAGGCGACAGAAACGGCAAAGCAGCTAGCTAGATTCCACTGGTTAAGGAATGAAGACCTCAGATCGCCAACCGTCACACCTGCACGCCTGCCCTGTGTACAAACTCAGTTATGCACCATCTATGCAACTGCGTTATATATATTCCAAATAATAAAATATAATGATTAAAATCAATTGGGGAGGGAGGAGCACCGAGCAGCTAGCGTGCCTAATAATTAAGCTAGCTAGCTAGACTTCGACGCCGACGAGTCAATGGTCGAGCAAACTAATCTGTGTAGCTAACCCATGATCGATCCGAGCTCGATCAATGGTTGAGGTTGAACAGTGTAGAGAGTTGTGTAACGGGCCGTAGGCAAGAGATATGATGTACTAGTATGTTTCACCTTTCGTTGTAGCTATCTTCTCCACTCCAGATTAAAGCAGCAGCCTTGCTTCTTGTCGCCTAAAGACTCAAGGAGCATACATACCTGAGTCATCGCTAGCTACTTATGCTTTGCTTTGCTTATACTTATGCTTTGCTTCTTGGACCCATTGTCTCTTTTCCAAAGAAGCATGATGCATTGCATATCTCTGAGCTCTTTTTCTTTTCTAAAGATAAATTAAAGATGCATGGTTGGCCTTGGCCAGCACTGTAGGAATTCATGTTTGTTTGTTAAAAGATGTGGCCGGGCAACCATTTGCCCAGTACGAACTAAAGAGTAACTGTAACTACCAGTGTCCTAAGATGACCAAGTACTAGAACACACACCCAAACAGCAAGCATACAAAAGGTGTCTGGTTTGAGCTGCAGAGGGAACATCCAAAGACGATGCAAAGTGGGCCTGCAGCTGAGAAGCGGGCTCAGGGACACGGGTTGGGCCACATCTGGATGGTCCCAACCCGCGGGCTGTAGAGAGGGCCTGGCCAGCTCCTGGGCCTTCTAAATGAGTGGAATTATATGGCAAAGTGTCAAATCATATTCTTGCTATAGATATGGCGCGTATCATTGTGTATGACTTGACAGCGGCAAGAACAGAACCTTGTTCCACACCCCACGCATGTGTAGTTTATAGAACTATCACAAACTGAGCAGTAGTGCCGTCGAGATGAAGTACTCGGTGGACCCACAGCAGCCCTCAAATATGTCAGGACATGAGGAGGCAAGGATTCCAGATTTGCCTGTTGTAGTTCCAGAGTGAAAATCTTTTAAGTGCCCTACTAACAAAATAAACATGACAAAACAAACTTACAGCACAAGGTTACTTACTTCTTGTAAGACATGACATCCATGAATGATCTTGCTGTCCTCTTCTCTCCAAAGCTTTCCCTTGCCTTGTCTTGCGTTTCATAATCTTGGACTGCTTCTTTTACATGAGAACTGTAGAAAGGAAAGCAGAAAGCAAAAAGAGGAAATCGATCATCAAAGTTATTCTTGTGTAGAGCATTTGAGTTGAATGGACATCCATAGATCGACAGCCCAATAAACCCATATAACACAAAAAGAAGCATTTACAGAAACTGTGAACCCAGTGACATTTGCATTTTACAAGCTGTAGCATGTGGGGTCCAAAGATGTATAAATTACTGACTTTAGGGGCATTCCAGATGCTAATAACACGGTCGACAAGCAGTAGCATGTGGACCTCAAAGATTCAAAGATATCTAAATGACTGAACTTTAGGGGCATTCCAGATGCTAATAACACGGCTGACAAGCAGTAGCATGTGGACCTCAAAGATTCAAAGGTATCTAAATGACTGAACTTTAGGAGCATTCCAGATAGTAACAACACAATCACCTTATGAATAACATGTGGTATTATTCATGCCAGAAAAGAATGCTTCTTCCAACCATTGCCTTTCAAGGATAGTTTTAATCTTATTATATACTGAATCCTTTGCAAGGACAAGAGATAATTTTTTTTTTTTTTTCAACTTGGTGCTACAGGTAATATCAAAATTACAGACTTTAGGGGCAAAAAGAGTGACATTTTCTCATTGAGTTTGTAATACTGTATCTACCTTATCCTTTCTCACATCATGGAATTACTAGTATACAGAGAAATGAGAAAGAAACTGACCAGGGTCTTCCTCATCCGTGGATCCACACTCATCATCATTAAGATTCACCACCTCAACCCCAGCATTATCACTCTGAAGAGCTTCAAGGCGAGCTAAAGCAGCCTGCGTGGCAATACAGATATAGAATTATTCATAATAAGGCAGCAAAACATAAATGGGGAATAATTTCATGAACGACAGGGAAACAGCTCGGAATAAATAGGAGGAGGAAGAGAGTAGAAGGACTGCAGGAGCAGTCAGTCGAATGTCGCGTTAGGTTAGGCCGTTACCTGAGCACGACTGTCAGAGCTGGCGAGCGCGGACGCCATGCGCGTGGCCATGCGGCGCGTGCGGGCGCTGGTCCGGCGGAACGGCCCGACGTTCTCCTCCTCCCCTTCCATCTCCGGTCGCAAGCAGCAGCAGGCAGCGGCGGGCGCCCCTTGAGGTGGATGAGCCGGCAAGTGCGGAGGCGCAGAGGAGCGGCGCGTGGGATTGAGCCGGGCACCGGCGACGGTGACTGGTGAGCGGCGGCGTCGGGCTCGGGCGGCGCTCGGCAGGTGGTGATTGCTACTGGGCTGCTACTCTCATGGGCTTTGATATGTATGGGCTAGCCGGATGTTGGGCCAGGCCGTCGTCTTGCTTAGGAGGGAGGCTGGCGAAGCAATTAACCCGAGACTAGAGAGCTCCTCTCTCCTCTGTTGCAGGTCGCAGAGGTTCAAACACTAATCAAGTCCGTTTTTGCAGCAACTTCATCATCAACTACAACACCATCCTAGGCGTGCTGCCATGTCTGCTCGAATAGATAGATATACCTCCACTCTTTGTCTGCTCCATGGTTATTGACCACCACTCTGCAGCCACCGGCCAGGCCCTCAAACAGATTACTATTCTTCAACTGCTGTATGTTTGATCGAGCTGCAACACAAGAATCAATGCAATCATAGCAATGGAAACTGGGCTTCCATTAATCCAATTTGTCAGGCTCAAGATATATGAGATGGGCAAAGCCAATGTGTCTCTGGCAATCACGTTCCATCTTGGCCTGAGGTGCCTTTGCAAATTCATGTATCGATAACCTACAAGCCTAGTACCTAAATGATGCACCTCTGCACGCAAACTTGACACGCTCTAGCTGTTCTGCGATGCAGTAGCAACAGCATGTATTTTCACGTGCATACTTAATAAACTTGAAGCAATAAAATCCATTAGAAAGCTGTAAGCTTGCGACTAGATATAAAAAATGGACCATCCAAATTTCAAACGTTGCTTTTCTTCACAAAAATGGGGACATCACACGGAGTGGAAGGCATTATACAAGGTTACCAAAATAATACAACAACCCACATGTTTTCACTGTTGAGGAGCAAGCCCACAAGAGAATCAGAGTACCATACAACTGGCACTAGTAATATAACAACACAAAAAGGGTGGGAAATCGGAATAGTACCCTGCATGATTAAGGTGTCAAGCTACATCATGATCATCTGCAACTTTTCAAATCTCGTTAGTGGATGCAGTGCCATACTGGTTCCCTCCTTGGCTTGGAAGGTGCGCTCCCTGGGTGGCTGTGCATACTGCCTGGACTGCATATTGCTGGTGGTGGATGCAGCCTAGCTAGTAGCCCGTAAATGGTGCAGCTCTGCGTCCAAACTTTGATACCAGGGGACACCCTGCTTTGAGATGCCCACACTTACACAATGGACGGGCGAAGCAAAACAGTATTAAAAATGGGAATTAAGTCCAAAGTTGGAAACTTGTGGTGAATAGGTGATAAACAATTATCAAATTTCAAGCATTATTACAGTGCTTCGGGTGACACAGAGTGGAAGGCATTCTAAAATAGAATACAAACAACATAACATTGTTTTTTTCTTACACAGATGAGGATCAAGATCAAGCCAAGACGACTACATAGTAGCACGATCACATGATACATGCAAACGAAGTTACAACCAGTACGGTAGTAACTACACAAACCACATCATAATATCATAGATGAGAAGAGGGGGCATTCAAACCATGTTGTCTTCATTCTTCAGACATGCAAATCTCGGAAGTCGATGCAGTGGTGCCGGCGCTGACGCTGGCATAGGTGCGCACCATGGAAGCCGATGAAGTGGCACGGGTTTGCACCACGGAACCTGATGGAGCGCTTATGCTAGTGGTGGAGACCTTAGAAGTCGGTGGTGGAGCAGTGCCGTTGTGGAAGTCCCCTGGTAGATAGGGAACAACTCCCTCTGCAGCCTATCGGAGAAGGTCTCCATCCCCATGTAAAACAGCAGGAGCCAGACATAGGAGAGGAACTCACCGCCTTTCCCCAAAGCCTTGGCGTGTAGGTATTCTCTGCATCTGCTGGCAGAGAAGCAGAGCATCTGCACCCAAACATCCTGGATCTCTTCCCACATCTTCATCTCATCCATTTTCAACAACCTTTCTGCAAGGGCCCAGGATTGGTGGATGAAATTTTCGTCTCCGTTGGAGCCTTCCATTGATGATTCCTCTTGAGAAGATCTCTCTGACTTTCCCTGTGTGACTGTAATTGCAGTGTCCCTAACAATCGCTTCATTTAATGATTCCTCTTGGGAAGCCCTTTTCCCAGTCTTGTTCTTCATGACCCTAATTAGTCTGCCCATAACAGTCGCTTCCTCTTTTATTAGTTTGACTCCACTTGGAGTGCACACAGGATTCCAGTCCCAGACCCTGAGGATATCCTTGAGCTCATCATAGGCCGTTTTAAAGAGATTCCGCCTGGATCCAGGCAACAGCATCTCAGGATTAACAAACAAGAGGTACACCATGTAGTTGGACATATGTCTGCATTGTACAGCTTTACAGTCGGCGGATTCTTGGCTGCATTTCCCTACTGGTACCATTATCTCTGCTCCGAGCTCCGGGTCCTCAGCAATGGTACATCTGTGATCCGGAAACGAGGTGGAGAAGAAGCAGAAATCCGTGGCGAGGTGCCAGAGGAGAACGCACTCATCGAATGGCCTGTTCATGTTCAAGCCCCAGTGGCTGTTGTGGTTGTTGAAGCTGCGGTAGCTAGCAGCGTCTTGTATCTTTTGCTCCCAACCCTCTTTTAGATATCCAAGAACCAAGTGTGTAATTCTGGCAGATGAGAAGCAGGGCTCCATGCACCAATGTTGGTCGAGGAAGTCCTTGCAACCTACCAAGTTTGCAATCTTCATCTGGACGTTGTGCTTCTTGTTGCGGACATAGTATCCCGCAATACTGTACTGAGCGACCGTCTGTGGCCACACTCCGCCTGTGGCCGGCCCTGGATATTCTGTCTCCTCCATCTTCACGGCAACACTGGCTGCGGAAAAAAGTTCTAGCACAGTAGTACAACATAATATGGCATATGTGATTTTGACATCAGTAGCGTTATAGACTTCTCTGTGACTCTTGTGGAAGAGAGGGACAGATAACATCGGTAGACACATAAGTACTATGTGTATCAAGAAACGGCTTTTTTCGTCCCACAATCCCCTGTATGGGTAAACTTCCTCCTCAGGAAGCGAAGTTTGTAGTTTGGTATAAAGAAGAAAGAAGGCAGTAGCGAGCCCTTGTTGCACAGAGTCATATACGGCAAAATATGTTCTCTCTTTTTTTTGACGAAAATATGTTCTCTCTTCGCTACGGACCCAAAATTTCTCGAAGATGCTAATTCGAAGAGTGTATGGAGATGAAAGGTCTACAAAAAGCTTAGAGGCCTCACCACGCTCTTCAACAAATTGACGATCATCCAAGCACGACCAAGTGTATTTTGCGACAACATCCTTTGCAAGCTTCACGTAGTCCTCGAGTTTATTACACATGTTGCCACTCTTCATTTGCTTTGTTGTTGCAGCTGAGCTGACGAGGTTATAGATGCTCGCCCTCTTAAAAGCCCATGGCTTCATGAAGCATCTGACAATACCAACGCCGAATAGCAAGATCGCTGTCTGCAGGAGCCTCTTGTCGCCGCCTGGTGGCCAGGACTTAGAGAAGACGTACACGGCCACGATGACCTGAGACACCGTGGTGAGCAGGTGCCGGGTCCACAGCTCGTTGTCCTCAATGTTGTAGGCGGTGACGGCGTCACTTCCGCCGAGGTGAATTAGAAGGACGGGTGCCCAGACCACTTCCAGCAGCTTGTCGTTGCTGCTGTCGCCGCCTACACCATCACCTTGGTCCATATGGCGGTTGAAGAGCATGGCGAGGCCATATATCGCCACAGCATCACCACCATGGTATGCCAGCCACATTATGAACCGAACCAACCAGGAATGGCCTTCCTACGAAGAAAGGGAAAGGACAGCAGAAACAATTGGACAGCCATGCTGGTAAGGACGAGGACACGCAGCTGCGACTCCTCCCACCAGTGCACAGCACCTGTGAGACCCCCCATCTTTCTCTCTCGCAAACATGCACACACACAGGACACCAAGCAAGTGAGAAACCCGGTGTGGAGGTAGGTGACGAGGTGGTGATTCAGTTCAGGTTGAGGCTCACCTGGTTGGCTATAATATAGTGCTATGCTGTTCGGTTGGAAAACCTTGCCTCTCTGTTTGGTGTTGGCGGCATTTGTGAATGTCGCTTTGCTCCTTGGAGGCATCGCTATTGAGAGCTCCCTCTCCCTCAAACTCTTCGCCTGTTCTCTACAGCGTGCTTGGTGGTGTTTGCCAGCTGGTGCTTTGGAGGTTTAGCAGGTTCCATTTAATTTGTTGTGGTAGTGCCAAGCTATCACGGCACCGTGAGTGTTTTTGTTTTATCTGTTGTATATTTTTGTATGTTGCTCTCCTTCTCTATTAATATATGCCCAGTGATTTTATCGCTGGTGGTTTTCAAAAAAAAAATGTTGTGCTATGCTATGTATATTTGCAAAAGATCATTAGCGAAAGATCCAGCGTTGCTCCCCTCAATGTGCCGTGCCGGCCGCCTCTTTTTATAATATCAATCATAAGTTAGTCCAGCAAGAGCAGGTTGGCTAAATCATATTTTTTATCGACTGACTCGCTCAAACACGTAACTTCCGTGTATGTACGATGAAGTACAGCTACTGCCTTCTTTCTTGCTATAGAGAGCATGAAACCCTATCCAATACGGATTTTTTTCACAACTGAGCCTGCCTAGGCACGTTTTCTATTAAGCGGGTGTAGAAATAAAAAACAGAAACAGAAAGTTTACAAGAAACTTCCGGCTGGTAATTGCTTGATTACCTACGAGGGGCCTGTGAAAGACGAGAAATGGCTCAGGGAGTACCATTTTGCCATTGAGTTACTAATACTGTATCTACCTTACCCACTCTCACATCATGGCATTACGAGTATTATGAAGATAATAACAGAGGAGAAGGAAACTGACCAGGGTCTTCCTCATCCGTGGATCCGTACTCATCATCATTAAGATGTACCACCTCAACCCCGACATTGTCGCTCTCAAGAGCATCAAGGCGAGCTAGAGCAGCCTGCATAACATTACAGATATGGACGTATATTCACATAACTGGGCAGCAAAACATAAAAGGGGAAAAATTTCATGAACGAGAGGGAAACAGCTTGGAATAAATAGGAGGGAGAGGGGAAGCATGACTGGAGGAGCAATCACTTGAATCCCATGTTACCTGGGCGCGGTTGAGAGCTGGCGAGCGCGAGCGTCATGCGCGTGGCCATGCGGCGCGTGCGGGCGCTGGTCCGGCGGAACGGACCGATGCTCTCCTCATCCCCGTCCATCTCCGGTCGCCAGCAGCAGCAGGCGGCGGTGGTCAGCCCTTGCAGTGGATGAGCCGGCAGGTGTGAATCCCGCAGAGCCGTGGCGCGTGGGATTGAGCGGGCGCCGTCGACGGTGACTGGTGAGCGGCGGCGGCGGGCGGCGGGCGGCGAGCGGCGAACCCACGATTGCTACTGGGCTGCTACTCCAATTTCCATTGTCTTCCCTTGGGCTTTGGTATGTTTGGGCTACTGGGCTAGCCGGATGTTGGGCCGGGCCATCTTGGTTTGGAGGCTGGCTGGCTGCCTCTGTGTTTTTTTGCAGTCGAGAAGCGAAGCAATTAGGCCCATCTCATCTGTGCAGAGTTCAGACTTCAGAAGGGATAAGAGTTGCAGCGACCTCACCTCATTTCCGGATCTCCCCATGTCCATTGCATTGTTGTTGTATTAACCATGAATGGATACCCCCACTCTTCACAAAATGGACAGCCATTTTGTGATTTCCTCTGCGAGTGTTCTAGGTCACGGTCATGGCTGATGGACTCTGGTATGTATCTGGGGCATCAACTTGCCAGTGTAGTGTAGCTGTGTTTTCGCACATCTTTTGGAAGTAGGGTATTAAAAATTCTGCCGGCGACGAAACGCTGTTTCCTTAGAGCATCTCCAAGAGACATGCTATATTTGTTTGCTAGGCTATATTTAGAAGTTTTGAGGAAAAAATGAGTTCCAACAGCTATGGTATTCTATTTTGTAAAATAGCATGTGTGCTATCCCGGATTTCTCGCTTGGCATTGATAGCCAGCCGATGCCGCATGCTATCCGCCAAAATCGGTGGCCACGATCGGCGGTGGAACGTGAGAGGTAAAGTCCAAGGCTCGAGCACGGTGGGAATCACCTGTTGGTTAGGTGACGTGGCAACTTTTTAATATAGCAAACCAAAAAGAGCAAGTCTCTTGCAGCCGTCTTGTTTTTTGACAAACTTTGTAGTTTATAAAATTGCTAAATCACAGGATTTAGCTATTCATTTTACCATGTCTTTTGGAGCTGCTCTTATAATATATAACAGTATACCGCACGTCGCTTTATAATTTGAATGAGAACCGTTGGGGCAACTTTTGAGAAAATTAATTTGGTGGCCGGACAATAAGAATCAGTCAAAGTTTGACTACTCCGACCGGGCCTGGTGCGGTGATCTCTCCTCGATTTTCCCAACCACGGCAGTGTATGCTGGGTTTTCCTCGTCGACTGGCCTCGCCCAAGGCAAGCATTATGTGCTAGGTTGGAGCTTCAAGCTCAATGGAGAAGCTGCAGAACTCGACTACAAGACCATTCTAGGCCTCGCACGTCAACTTCAAAGTCGAAAACACAACTACAAGACAATATTATGTATTGTTCTCTTACCAATTCTCTCAATCGCCATAGTTGTCTCTGCTATTTTTGCCAAGATCCATATAAAGAGGCGGTTACAAGCAAGGGAAAACGAACTGGAGTGGGAAAGGGAGTATGGGCCTCCATCCTTCACCTATAAAGATCTATTGGCTGCCACCAGCGGGTTCAGAGACACAATGCTTCTAGGTAGAGGAGGCTTCGGCAATGTGTACAAAGGAGTGCTTCCCCATTCCAAGCATGCGGTTGCTGTAAAGCGAGTGTCACCAGAGTCAAAGCAAGGGATGAAAGAGTTCATGGCCGAGATCATCACTCTTGGTCATCTTCGCCACCGCAATCTTGTTCAGTTGCTTGGGTATTGCCGACACCAGCAACAACTCCTTTTGGTCTATGACTACATGCCTAGTGGAAGTCTAGACTGTTACTTACATGCTCAAGATCATAACACCACTCATCTATGTTGGGGTCAAAGGTTCCACATCATCAAAGGAGTCGCATCTGGTCTTTTGTATCTCCATGATGACTGGGAGCAGATCATCATCCACCGGGACATCAAGACGAGCAATGTCCTCCTTGACGGCGAGATGAATGCAAGGCTAGGTGATTTCGGTCTTGCAAGGTCACATGATCATGGAGCTGACGCTCATACCACACGTGTGGTAGGCACATGGGGTTACATTGCCCCTGAGTTGGCCCGACTTGGCAAGGCAACTAAAGCAACCGATGTATTTGCCTTCGGCGTGTTGATGCTGGAGGTAGTTTGTGCAAGACGGCCAATCTGGCTGAACATAGACAATGGGGAGCCTCTTGCTCTAGCAGACTGCTGGGTGCTTGCCACATGGCAAGGTGGTTCCATTACCGACGCCGTTGATCCAAGACTAGATGATTATGTGGAGGATGAGATAGAGCTGGTCCTGAAGCTTGGCTTGCTCTGTTCACACCCCTCACCAAATGTGAGGCCTTGCATGCGCCTTGTCATGCAGTACCTGCAAAGGGATGCACCTCTCCCATCAGACTTGGAGCCCAATAGTTTGCTGAACATTGGTTCTGTTCAGGATGAAATGCATGATCAGCATGCCATGTCATGTCCAGTAACTGTTATAACTGATCTTTCAAAGGCAGGTGACACTGTTGTGTCAATGGGTAATAATCATCTACCATGTGCTTTTGCTTAGTCTTGGTACTGCATAACTGCTTATGTGATGTGCTGCTCTTTGGTGGAGTTTCAGTGAATTTATGGAGCATGTACTACTTATGTTTCATTTGGGATTATTCAGCTAGCACTGAGGACATCAATATACTAAATGTAATATTAATGGTACTTATTAGCTGCGTGTAGCACAAGAAGGTACAGACTATTGTAAACGTGTATGTTTACGTTTCAGATGTTGTAACCATTTGGTTGAATTTCTGATGACTGCTCAAGTCATCTAAGAACATCCATTTGTTAGCAGTCTAGTTGTCTATATTTGATTTGGCAAATTACCCTTTTATGCTATTATGATGTGCTCATATTTGAAGCAGGCTCAAAAATAAATTTATATTAGGAAAAATTTCGATATTATATTATTCGGATCATAACCTGTGCTATAATATCAGCCACTCTACTAGAGGGTCCAAGCATTAGCATAGCATTTGCAATAATATGCCTTTGGCTTTTGTTTATCTTATGCTATAACTGTGGTATTTACATACCAATTCCAATATACTACCAGAATACACTTGTGCACATTTGATTCACCAAGAAACATGTCAAATTAGTATTCAGGTATAATGAAACAAAGAGCACCTTTCAGCTCTGCTGCATAACTGCTCGCATACCATTTCTGAAAAAAAAAATATATGTCAGTTCACAAGAGATCTAGTACCTGGCACCTGTAACTACAGTACACTGTTGAGAAAATGGTTTTATACCACTTACCTGTTACCTTACGTACTCACTCGTACATAACACAGACGGCAAGCACATACTTCTAAGTTCTAACAAAAGGCGCTTTATTATTGGCACAGTAAGGCAAGTTTCGCTGGAGGCATAGAAAATCCGATAAATGGTTTCCATGGGTGGAACAAAGGTGGTGGCGATTATAAATATTATGAGTTCAGGACAACAATAACAAATTATGGCAAATCAAGCTAAGCTAAGCATAAACGTAGCTACTTACTCACATAACATTTCTAACAATAAAGTGGCTGGCATACAACCTGCAATTTCAACAGCTGCACATATCAAACAAAACCAGTTTCCTACCACTTACCTACCCCATCATACAGAGTATAAAATATACACATCAACCGTATCCTACTGACCCAAGCATAGATGAAGAATCATTAGGAAGTGGACATACATCAAATGTAGCTGGTATATCCAGTTGGTCAAGCCACAAATTTCAGGCAGCGCGTATCATTGTGTATGACTTGACGGCGGCAAGAGCAGAACCTTGTTCCACACCTCTCACACATGTGGTTTGCAGAACTACCACAGACTGAACAGTAGTGACGTCGAGATGAAGTGCTTGGTGGACCCACATCAGCCTTCAAATATGTTGGGACATGAGGAGGCAGGGATTCCAGATTTGCCTGTCACAGTTGCAGAGTAAGAAACTTTCCAGTATTGTATTGACAAAATAAACAAGACAATATAAAGAAACTAATAGCTCAAGGTTGCTTACTTCTTGTAAGACATTCATGAATGATCTTGCTGCCCTCTTCTAGAATAGAAGAGAAACAAGTAAAACAGCGAACCTGACCAGAAATTCCAGAGAGAGAGAGAGAGAGAGAGAGAGAGAGAGAGAGGCTGCACAGCGGGGAGCACCGGTTGCTTAGCTTGATACATGTGCCTCTTCATAACGGTTTGCACTGGTGCCTTTTGGCCTGAGGAATCGATTGTGCATGCTTTCTGGAAGAGGGGAGTAGTAGTCATCATCAGACATGTTGTTGAAGAGCCTTGGTGTGGAGGATGGTTGGTGAATAGCCTTGGTTGCAACCTTGATGTCTTCCTCACTTGAGCTATCTTTTGTTGAGTCCCACTCATGTCCAATGTGAGCCTCTCCCATATATTTCTTGCTCTTTCTATGGTCAGCCTTGCTCTCTTTCTTGTCCTTCTTGTATTTATTGTCTTTTATCTCATATGGACAATGAGCAATGAAGTGTTCGGTGCTCCCACAATTGTAGCATGTTCTCTTCTTCTTGTTTGGGAACCTTCTCTTCACTATCTTGTAGCCTTGCTCCTTGAGCGCTTTATGAAATCTTCTCATAAAGAGAGCAATATCCCCAATTTCTTCATATTGCTCACCATCACTTTCATAATCACTTGATGATGTTGTTGTCTCTATCTCTTCGTTGACCTTCCTGGGTGCCTTAGGCTTGCTAGTTGATGCTTCTTTGTTGGGCTTGGACTTGCTAGTACAGGGTTGCTTGGTTGATTTGTTGACCTTGAGAGCAATATCTTTGATCTTCATGCCATCTAACTTTGCTTGCAACTCGCCAAGCTTTCTTCTCTCAAGAGCTTCCTCTCTTTGCATGTCAAATGTCATGATCCTACCAAGCACATCACTTGGTGTGAACTGCTCAAATTTCTTCTTGTCTCTAATCAATGTAACAATGGTCTCATATCTTGGTGAGTAAGCCTCTAACATGATCTTGACAACCTTGTGATCACTGATTTCATCTCCACCAATGCCTCTAATTCTTTGAACAATTATCATCAACCTATCAAACATCTCTTGTGGCCCCTCTCCATCCAATATGACAAACCGGTTGAGCTTGGCCATCAACAAATCAATCTTGGATTGCCTCAACTTGTCAACTCCTTCATGAGTGATGTGCACTGTGTTCAATTTCCTTGGCAATCTCCAAAGCTTTTCCTTTCCTTGTATTGTGTTTCATAATCTTGGACTGCTTTTTTGCATGAGAACTGTACAAAGGAAAGCAGAAAACAAAAAGATGGCTTACATCATTAAACTAAAGTTATCAGTGAGCACAGCATCGAATGGATATCCATAGATCCACAACCCATAGACTATATAAGTATGTAACACAAATGCATTTGAACAAATTGTGAACCCAACCTTTGCAGTTTACAAGTTGTAGCATGTGAAGTTCAAAGATATAAACTTAAACAGACTTTAGAGGAATTTCAGATGCTAATAACACAACAACATGTGAACCTCAAAGATATCTAAAATGACTGGCTTTAGGGGCATTTCATCAGATACTAATAAAACAGTCGCTTACAAAGAATTTGCATAGTTGTTCATGCCGGATGTATTAGAAGCGAACATCAGCTTTAAATATTTTCTTTCAAAGATAATTCTAATCTTAATTTTAAAAACTTTGCAATGTCAAGGAATAATAAAAAAATGTTTCTTATTCTGCAAACTGGATACTGCAAGCAATATCAAAATAGTCACACAAGAAATCTGCAAAGGGCAACATTTTGTCGTTGAGTTTGTGAATACTCTATCCACCTTATCCCTTTTCACATCATGGCATTACTATATGAAGATAATAAGGGAGAAAAAAAAAACTGACCAGGGTCTTCCTCATCTGTGGATTTGTACTCATCATCATTAAGATGGACAACCTCAACGCCAGCATTAACGCTCTCTTGAGCTTCAAGGCGAGCTAATGCAGCCTGCATGGCATTACAGATATGAAGGTATCCATAAGCAGAATGTCAATGAGAATAATTTCAGACACAATGACTGATCGTGACCATTAAGCACAAAAATGGTCCCAATCTGAATATGGATGGAAGCTGAATTAATTAACATCCTCATTGGCAAATGGCCTCGGGAGGGAAACGACTTGGAATAGGAGGAAGAGAGGGGGAACACAGGAGCAGTCAGCGGAATCCCGTTATTACCTGGGCGCGGTTGTCGGAGCTGGCGAGCGCGGACGCCATGCGCGTGGCGATGCGGCGCGTGCGGCCACTGGTCCGGCGGAAGGGCCCGACGTTCTCCTCCTCCGCATCCATCTCCGGTGACGAAACAGAGGTGGGCGGCCTTTGCGCTGGATGAGGAGACAGGCGCGGTACTCAGCGGGCGGCGCTGGCGCCGGTGCCGGCGTTCAAGCGAGAGCGGCGGCAGCAGGGTGGGGACTGGGGGAGAGGTCAGGATGGCTATACTTGGTGGGCTCTTGTGTTCCTATTTGTGTGTACTGGACTCCGGCATACTGGGCCATGCCAGGATGCATGATCCATGTCACACCCTGATTGAGCCCAGAACACCCTCTGATGGGTTGGGCCGATATTGGAAAATTTGTACTCGTACCAATTATGGCGAATTGGGGGTTTAAAGTGCTAATGGTATCATGATGGAGTGTGCTAATGTTGCAACTGCAATTTACGTGTTGAGAGATGCCATCATGCACATGAGACTCTGAAGGGAACGCACAAGCAGAAATGGATGAAGCCACCGAGGGAGACTCTGAAGCTCAATTGCCATGGTTCCTTTCTTCCAAATGAAAAGGCTGGTAGTTGGGGATTCCTCATTCAGGACAGCGATGGTGATGTAGTGACTGCTGGTAGAGGGGAAAAAAATCAACAACCTTCTCTGTACAAAAGGCGATGGTTTGGGAATAAGCAAGCTGATAATGGAGACTGACTCTGTTTATGGGAATAAGCAAGCTCAGGAGGTGGTGTGATGGGCATATGATGATTCTGTGGTTGGTCATCTGGTGGATGAGATCAAGTTTCTGTCTTCTGTGTGCCTTACCAAATTCAAGTGTGTTTATGTGGGTAGATCATGTAATGAAGCCACTAATGCGCTGGCTAATTTGGGATATTTGTGTGTGGAGGGTGAGATCATGTTGGACTCCATACCTAACCACATCTCTTTAATCGTTGCTAACAATATGTTAGCCAACGAGTAATGAAGATACCTAGGGTTCAAAAAAAAAAAAAAAAGATGCCATCTGATGTTTGGCAATTTGCAGTTACCAACTGATGCAAAAACACTAGTTCAATGCAAAGTTGGAAACTGGCAACTAGCAGGTGATGACGCATTCAAATTTCAAGCATTACAATACAACTTCATTCAGGATTTAGGAAACAACATTACACAGAGCGGAATGAATGCATTACAAAAGAGGGAAACAAACGACAACATAGCTTTCTGCGTCTATCTCAAGATTGCACCATTCAAGCATTGCTTGTCTCCACCCTGCTGCCGCTCGTCTCCACCTTGCTACCGTTCGTCTTACTGATCTCAGTGTGCCTGTGCATGTGCCTGTTATATATTCGAGAAATAAATATATACTCCGCCTCCGCCATGTACTATAGTTTATAGAATTGGAGATGAAATTAAAGTACAAATTGATTGATAATATAAACAGCTAGGTAGGTAGCTTACCGGCGGGCTCCGCCTCCACCATGTCGTTGAGGCTTGGACGACGGCCAGTAGTGACGACGGCCTTCATCCTTCATTGCTCCTTGCACCTCACCTTCTTCCGTTTGTTTTTTTTTTTTTTTAAAAAAAAAGGATAACCTCTGCTTTTAAGAAAGCAACCGTCCAGGTATTACATACTGGGGCTACCAGTTTTACAATGAAGCAAGCAAAAACGAAGTTTCCTTCTTCCGTTTGTTCTCAGGTGACAAAACTCTTTGCTCGTTTCACGTACCCCTCGACCGTCATCTCCCCTTCATTTTGCTTTACAGCAGCATGCGCAGGTGAGCTGACGAGGCTGTAAATGCTCGCACTCTTGAGAGCCCATGGCTTTTGGAAGCATTTGAGAACCCCTGGGACGAACAACAGGTATATTGGGTAATTCGGGTACCGTGAGCTGTTATCCGAACTAATTTCGGGTATCTCAAGTTAATATCCAAACTACCTAAAATATTTTTGGGTTCGGGTAGTTCAGGTTTGGGTCCGGATAATTCGGGTTCGAGTAATGCGTATCGGGTATTTTGTTCAGAGTGAGACCCCACGACCACGGGATCATGTTTCACCCCATGGTTATTGGCCAGCACTCGGCAGCCACCGGGCATCCATTTGTGATTTCCGGGTCACGGTCACGACTGATGGACTCTGGTATATACTTATCTTTTGGATGTCGGGTATTAAAAATTAAAAATTCTGCCGGCGAGGAAATGCTGTTTATGTCGCTTTAATTTGAAACGGCAGGCGAAACACCGTTGGGGGCAACTTTGAGCAAATTAGTTTGGTGGCCGGGTACCAAGATCAAAAGTTTGACTACTCCGATGTCCGACCTGGCCTGGTGCCGGCCGATCTCCGGCGTGCCTATTATTTATTGCTCGCTCTATATCACTGTTAGATGATATTTTGAAAAAGGTGAGGTCAAACAATGAAAACATAAATTATAAATAACTTTTATATCGTTAAGTTTGGTAATATAAAAATGATATTAATAGATTTATCTTAAAAATTACTTTCATGAAAATATGCATATATTAAGTTTTCAATAAATATTTTTATAGAAAAGAGAAATCAAAGTTGTGCCTTGGTTACCATGTCGCTGTCCTAAAAAATCTTTTAATAGTGATACGGAGAGTGTACATGTAATGTTGTCCCTCCGTCCTTGACATCCAAGACTTAGGCCAACGAACCAAGTCAAACCTCCTCTAATAGTGCCCTTGAACGGGCACTAACCATGATGATGGGTATAGTGGGACCCTGCTGACAACGCCTCATTATTATATTAATAATTTCTCAAGAGAGGTTAGCCAAGAGGGCGTTTCTTTAGGAAAACCAGTCGGTCCGATCACGAAAGGCGTTGAACAACATGATGGACTCTGTCGCCGCCGTTCTCTGGACTCCGCCACAATAGGGCCCCTCCTCTACCTCCTCATGTGGACCCCTCCCTCTCCCCCTCTCTATCATCCTTCTTTCACTGCAGTTCGTTACCTTTTCTACCCTATTAATGCACCAATACAAACTCGCTTGATCTACTTAAAACCATCCCCCGCTGAGATGACCCTTCAAAAAGTGTACACAGTAAAACCAACTACATAAAAATCAACCGCCAAGATTAGTTCTCAATCTTCTCTCTCATTACTCACTCAAGATCCAGATGTTTTCTATGGTCGTCGCCCTCCTCCTCCCATTTGCCTGCAAAAAAAGGAGGAAGACCACTTGCTGTGCATGCACGCCCTTCAATGAAAACATGTCCGAGTCACCGGGAAACGCCGAGGCGCGCGACTAGGGTTCCTCCACCGGCGCAGATTCCCTAGTGGCCGCCCGCCCATGCAAGTCGTGTTTTCACGAAATGTTCTCCCTTCCACTCGCTACCCTTCCGCTATCGCTGCTTGCTACCGAGATGGTGAAGGGCAAGGCGGTGGGCCCCTCAAGGTACCTAGGCTGGTCAATCGCACAATGCCCCAACTAGCGGCGAATCCTCCTCATCGCCAGGGTGGCGGTGGCAGAGCCTTCCCATGGTCGCAAGGTTGCATAGGCGGGCGCAGAGGCGATAGGGCCGCGCAGCCAACCGGCGACTCCCCGAGGACGGAGGTGCGCGGGAGCTGCGACGGGAACAAGGATGTGTGGAGACACGGAGGCGCCGCTGGCCATGAATCGGAGCCTATGAACACGCCGCCCTCCCCACACGTGAGCCCTCCCACTCGCTGCGCGACCCCCATCTCCTAGACTCCCCACAGTGCAACCAGGGAGGTGACAGGATCCCCGGCCCGAGACGCGGCAACGGCGCGGGATGTGGCGGCGTAGGCTCTGCCTTGCTGGCGTGGGCTTAGGATAAGAGTACCATCTTTTGATCGCTCTTCATAGCCATATTTGCACTTCATGAAGCTGTTGTGAGCTGTTTTTTTTTATTTTTTTTTGCAAAACACCTATTTTAAAATAGCTTTATGGGTGAAGTTGCTTTTCTTTTCCCTCTCACAAAGGAATGGAGTGGGAGGGACCTGGAAAAAGTAGCTTATCTCATCTCTCTCTCATTTATTCCTCTCTCTCATATCCATGCATAAAATTTATTTTGTCAACCAACTTTTTAAAACAACTTAGCTTCACCTAGAGAGTTGCTCAAGAAGTTGTTTTCCAAAAAAAAAAAAACAGCTTTACTAGTGAAGCTGAGCTGTTCCAAACGGGGGCTTCATCGAACCGGTAATTTAATTAGCTCTAGCAGTCTAGCTAATCCAAACTAGTCCAACCTGAGAGACGTAAAACAAAGTCTGCATAATCAATACTGGTATTATTAGTGACAAGCATAGGTTCTGATATTAAAAAACCAAGCAAGTGGCGTAATAAGTTTGGCGTTGGTGTACAGTCGTGCGACTCTTGCCGGCCTGCACAGTGCACACGAAACGCGTTCCGTTTTGACTAAGCGTGGAAACACCGTTTGGTCTACATGTACAGGGACTTTTTTTTTTTTTTTTTTGTGAAATAGCGACGATACATATATATACTTTTTTTTTTTAACCTAACGATACATATATATACTTGTTTCGTGCAAGTTCTAGCAAACTTCGGCAGCCGTAGCGGTAATTTAGCAGCCTGTGTTGGAAAAAAAAAATGACTACAGCTTGACCCGGTTGCAGGGCTCTCCCACGTCCCTACTCCTTCTGATCTGCTAGTTGAGTATTGAACCGATCGAGTTCACTGGATGATATATCGTTGATAGAGCCAAACCGAGTTCTTTGAGTCGATCTTCTCGTTGTTCCCAAGTACAACGTGAGATTCGATAAATCCCCTAGCTTATGCATCATGCAAGAAAGCACATCAGCAGCCTCGTCTAGCATTGGACATGCTCACATGCATCTTCCCTGCTTCTTTCGGTTTTTGCACCTCCTCATCCTCGTGCTTCTCCTCCTATCAGTCTCTGCTGGGGCTGGCGTCGCCACCACTGTTGATCACGGTGAGTTCATCTACGATGGCTTCGATTTTGACAATCTCACCCTGGATGGTTCAGCAACTATCTTCTTAGGCCTCTTAAACCTAAACGCCGCACTTACCGAGCTTAAAGGTCACGCTTTCTACCCCTACCCTCTCAATTTCGCAGATGTTTCAAATGGCTCATCCCTGCTGGCATCTTTCTCCACAACGTTTATCTTCTCCATCGTGGGGCCTTACACTGACTTGAGTGCCCACGGTCTTGCATTTGTAGTTTGTTCCAACAAAAATTTGTTCCCAGATGCCTTGCCTGCTCAGTTTCTTGGCCTCCTCAATATCAAAAATAATGGCAACACAACCAATCATCTCCTTGCTATAGAGCTTGATACCATAATGAACAAGGAGTTCAAAGACATCGACAACAACCACGTCGGGATCGATGTCAACAGCCTGGGTTCCGTTGCCTCACATACTGCAGGTTACTACACTTCCGATGGAGAGTTCCATCCGTTGAGCCTCATCAGTAGGAAACCGATGCAAGTGTGGGTGGACTATGACAGCAAGCAAACCATACTAAATGTCACGATAGCACCTTGCTGCCCGTCGTCCAAACCCAGCATGCCACTGCTATCAATAGTATATGATTTATCCCCCGTTTTGCCAACCACGCCAGTGTTTGTCGGATTTTCCTCCTCAACTGGTTCACTTGATAGCAAACATTATATTCTGGGTTGGAGCTTCAAGCTCCATGGAGAAGCTGCACCACTCAACTACTCTGACCTATCTTTGGAGAATCTCCAAGAAATTGTGGACCAAGCGCCGAACGAAACTTTCGTGCAAGTTCACTCTCACCCACGCAGCAACAAGACAATATTATTAGCAACTATTTTACCAGCTCTTTGGATTGCCATAGTGGTTTCTGCTACTCTTTCATGGTCCATATGAAGAGGCGGCAACAAGCAAGAAAAAAACTGAACAGGAGTGGGAGAAGCAGTATGGTTCTCCATCCTTCACCTATAAAGATTTGTTTGCCGCCACCAATGGATTCAAGGACAAGATGCTTCTGGGCAAAGGAGGGTTTGGGAGTGTCTTCAAAGGGCTGCTTCCCCATTCCAAGCAGACAGTTGCTATAAAGTATGTATCGCCAGAGTCAAAGCAAGGGATGAAGGAGTTCATGGCCGAGATCATCATCCTTGGTCGCCTTTGTCACCGCAATCTTGTTCAGCTGCTTGGGTATTGTCGACACAAGCAACAGCTCCTTTTGGTGTACGACTATATGCCGAATGGAAGCCTTGACTTTCACTTACATACAGAAGATCATACCCGTTCCAATCTGCATTGGGCTCAAAGGTTCCACATCCTCAAATGTGTTGCATCCAGTATCTTCTACCTCCATGAGGAGTGTGAGCAGGTTGTCATCCACAGAGACATCAAGACCAGCAATGTCCTTCTCGACGAAGAGATGAATGCGAGGCTTGGCGATTTCGGCCTCGCAAGGTCCCATGATCATGGAGCTGATGCTCACACCACGCATGTGGCAGGTACTTGGGGCTATATTGCCCCCGAGCTAGCCGGGCTTGGCAAGGCAACCAAAGCAATCGACGTGTTTGCCTTCGGCGTCGCCGATGATGGAGGTTGCCCGCTGAAGACGGCCAATCCGGGTGAACATAGAGAATGGGGAGCCACTCGCCTGGCAGACTGGTGCTTGCCGCATGGCGAGGTGGTTCCATTGCTGGTGCCGCGACCCAAGACTGGATGGTCATTATGTGGAGGAGGAGATGGAGCTGGTATTGAAGCTTGGCTTGCTCTCGTTCACACCCCTTGCCTAATGCAAGGCCTCGAATGCGCCTTTGTCATGCAGTTCCTAGAGAGGGATGCACGCTCCCAAAGACTTGCAGCCCGATACTTTGTTGAGTAGTGATCCGGGTCGGGATTACCACGACGAAAAGGACTTTCAGGTTGCCATGTCATGTCCAATGACCGCTATAACTGATCTTTCCAAAGGGAGGTGACATGGCTATGCCACTTGGTGATCTACAATGTGCTCTTGCTTAGTGTTGGTAATCCTTTGTGGCAGCGTTTCAATTTATTTGGAGTATTTGTGAAATTCAATGTTGTTCTTGGCTTACTACTATGCAACAAACAAGGACAATTTGTAATATCTAGCATTGAGGACATATAAGTGCTTCCCAGTTGTAGCAAAGTAAGTTATCTCAGATTCGATTTAGCATATTACCGTTGAATGATATTAAGATTCTCATATTTGGCTTTTTAAGCATCTAGCAGCTTTTCTAAGCCCATCCAAACAGGACCACAGTATGAATCAACCCTCAAAATGAAATATATAACGTATTATTATTTCAATATTATATTATTCAGATTATATCATGTGCTATTCAGACTGCGACAGCTGAAAGGTCCGAGTATTGTCATAGCATTTGAAGTAATAGTTCATTGAAATTTATTGACCATAAGCTGGTTAATTGTGATATTTACATACCAGTTCATATCTAATACTAGAGTACAGTCTCCTACATTTCATATTTCAGCTTCATCGCATAACTGTAAACTCACATAATATTTTTGAAAAAAAGAGCGGTTGGATACACTACTGAGAAAAATGGTTTTTGTCTACCACTTATCTACCCCTACCTACAAAGTAGGATACATAGTCAGCAAGTATCCTACTGATCAAAAAGCACATATGAGCAACCATTAGAGAGCGGACATACATCAATCGTAGCTTGTACATATCCAAATTGATCAATCAGTATCATTGTGTATGACTTGACAAAGAAAGCAAGAATAGAACCATGTTCCACACCTCACACACGTGTAGTTTTGCGAACTACCACAAACCGAGCAAAGTAGTGGCGTCGAGATGAAGTGCTCGGTGGACCTACAGCAGCCCTTAAATATGTTGGGACATGAGAAGGAACAGATTACAAATTTGCCTGTTACAGTTCAGAGTGTAAAGAATTTTTAAGTATCCTACTTATAAACTAAACAAGGAAAAAAAACTTACAGCACAATTACTTACTTCTAGCACACATCCATGAATGATCTCACTGCCCTCTTCTCCAAAGCTTTCCCTTGCCTTGTCTTGCGTTTCATGGTCTTGGATTGCTTCTTTTGCATGAGAACTGTAGAAAGGCAAGCAGAGAACAACAGATGACTTAACATCATCGAACTTTTTAGTTACCAGTGGGTAGAGCATTTGAGCTGAATGGACATCCAAAGATCTGTCGACAACCCAAAAGACCTATATATAAGTATATATAACGGAAATGAACAGAAACTGTGAATCCAGGAACCTTTGCAGTTAGCAAGTTGTAGCTTGTGGAGTTCAAGTGTATATAAATGACTGGCTTTAGTGGCATTCTATATGCTAATGAATAATTTGTTGTATTATTCATGACAGAAAGGAAACTAGGAAAGTATCTTTCAAACATTGCCTTTCACTTTCAGGATAGTTTTAATCTTCTTTGTCGAATCCTTTGCAATAACAAGAAACAGAGAATGCTGTTTTTCCTTTGCAAAATTTATACTGGAAGTCAGCCGTAGTAAAATATACCATGGACAAGTACTCTACTGGAAGCAATCTATGTTTGTTTGAGTACTCACAGTTTGAAGAGAGTCAAGGCATTTTTGCAGTGAGTTTCTACATGCACAATTTCAGATACAATGATTGATCTGTGAACTATAAGCACGAAATGGTCCCAATCTGAATATGTATGGAAAATGAATTTATTTAACACACCTAGCTCAAAGTCAAATTCTTGGAGCCATGAGGAGGGCACAGGCACCACAATACACATGGCACATAATACACATTGCAAACCCAGGATGCAACTCTTTTCCTAATACGTTTTCTAGAGCATATACTTACCATTACTGTAACTACTTTTCGATGAGGCTAACTGGCCAATCATTCTTTAGAAAACAGAGATAACAATAAGGCCAATCACTTGAAATGAAATGGTTCTTTTATACTTGCTAGACAAAATTAGAGCATTCTGAGCACAACACAAGAGGGGAGACAATGTAGCAAGAGGAGCTATCCAATTCTAAGTTCAATACAGTGAATGAGCAGAAAAAAAATCGGCAAGTAAAGGGAATTTCCATCATAATTGATCTGTGACCTATAAGCACGAAATGGTCCCAATCTGAATATGTATGGAGGCTGAATTTATTTTACACCTCAAGGTCATCAGGAAGGCACAGGGCACCACAATACACATGGCACATCATACGCATTGCAAAACCCAAGATAGAACTCTTTTCCAAGTATGTTTTCTAGAGCCTATACTTACCATTACTAAAACTGCTTTTCGATGAGGCTAACTGGCCAATCATTCTTTAGAAAACAGAGATAACAATAAGGCCAATCACTTGAAATGAAATGGTTCGTTTATACTTGCTAGACAAAATTGGAGCATTCTGAGCAAAACACATGAGGGGAGACAATGTAGCGAGAGGAGCTATCTAATTCTAGGTTAAATTAAGTGAATGAGCAGAGAAAAAAAACCCGGCAAGTAAAGGGAATTTCCATCCTCATTGGCGAACGGCCACGGAAATAGCTTGGTATACGAGGAAGAGAGGGGGGACGTAGGGAGCAGTCAGCCGAATCCGCAAGCACTGGGCACGGTTGTGAGAGCCGGCGAGCGCGGACGCCATGCGCGCTGTGGCCATGCGCGTCGCGTCGGCGGGCGCTGGTCCGGCAAGGGCCCGACGCTCTCCTCCTCCCCATCCATCTTCGATCGCCAGAACAAATTGCAGCAAAGCGGAAGGCCCCCTGGGCGCTGGAATAGGAGACGAGACAGGCGTGGCGTGGGCGGGCGGCGTCGCGCCCGGCGCCCGGCGCCGGGCGTCCAACCAAGTCCGGGCGGGCGGCCGGTCGGGAGGGAGGGAGTCGGGATGGCTACTCGGGCTACTTTCATGGGCTCTTGTCTTCCCATGTGTGTACTGGGCGGGTCGTCGATCGAAAAACTTTCGGCTGCAAATTAATTCGGCCGCCCAAGAACTAACTCACTACCGGATTCGACGGGCGGCGCCGGCAACAACCAATTCAAATTGTTTTCAAAAAAAAAAAAAAAAAAAACAACAATTCAAATACAGCGACGACACGCGAAACAAAGAAAGCGTCGTCGCGGCGGCCGCGCTTCGCGGCGCTGCATCGGACTTCGCCCGCGTCGGCCTCAGCGCGGGCGCGCGGCGCGTGATCTGATCCAAGGCCGCCCCGCCAGCAACAAGGCGCCGAGCTGCACAGATCAGGAAGGCAGGAAGCTAGGCCGGCCGAGCTGCGGCCGCGCCCCGGCAGGCGCCAAACGGTCATCGGCAGCTGCTGACGCGCGCCGGAGGCAGGGCGTTTTTCCGGGTAGGCTGCAGGCACGGCCGCATGGAGGCAGGCGGTGCGGCACTGCGGCAGGAGCCATGGCCCTGGGCGCTCATTCACTTTGGGATGACCCCTGGTGGAGTCTGCCTGGCAGACCATGTGCTGTTCGATGAAATGCATCAACGGTGAGGTGAGTTGTTTAGTTTCTATCTTACTAGCTAATGTTTCATAGAGCAAAATAATTTAGCATAGCAATGGTAATAATCTTATCGTACGTGACATTGATAGTTATATGATGCAACAACTCATCTCTAGTTTGAGATGCATGTCATTTTATCTGTACATAGATTATTCAAAGGAGGAGTTAATGGAAACAAATTAAGATGACCTCTTGTAATTTCATACATATATGTCTATCTAATAATGTAAATGTTATTACCAGTTAATTGACATCTTATTTGGAATAACTAGCTGTGGTTGTTTACATGTACTATCTAATCAGTGATGAAACCAGCAGTGCAGTACTGTGGCTGCTAAAGTAGCAGCAGTGAGCAAGCTAACTCATTCGTTGGCTTGTAAAAGCAACTGCTCTTCGTCAGCTTATTTGGTTATGAGCTTGTAAACAGTGGGCTGAAACCATACAAAACGGCAGGGGTGGGTTGGTTTTCGTAGATGACGGGCAGGACTGGAGTGGGTTGGGTTTTAGCCCACTAGCAGGTCCCACACATTCTCTCTCCAACGACCAATGACTGGCTACACCTGCCTATCTCGATTTGTTTATTTATAAATATGAATACACATATGTCGAGCATTGACATGGATGTCATTATTAAGTTATAGAAACCAGGGTATACGTACATTATGTAGTATATATTCCTGCTAATAAAAAATCAAAGCAGCGTGTAGTGAGTGGTTAAGTTATTAGAGATATTACTCATATTATTTATAATATAAAACCTGATCATTGTTAAGTTAAATTTTATTTGACACAAATACCATGCCTGTGAGTCAGTGACACACCAAACTATATATACACAATTACGTCACTACATCTATCTAATATCTATTACTTGGTTAGCATACCGACGTAGTGACATTATAGCTAGAGGTTAATTGGTTGTCAAAAGAGACCTCTGCATTCTGACTCAGAACGAACTCTGACCTGGCCATTATCTTCTAGGGTCAGTGGTGATGCAGCAGCACATATATATATCTCTTCTGCATTATTTTTATTTTGCAATCAGCCACTTTATCACTAGTTAAAGACGAGGGCTGCATGAAGACGCGGGAGTGATAGAAAAGCTGTATTTCCATCTCCTTGTTGTCGGTCATATTCAGTTACGTTGTTGATCGAGATTAGAGTAGACAGTAGTGTGAGCAAGTGGAAGAGTGGAATTTTCCACCAACCATGTCCACCACCAACACACTGATCTAGCACTAGCCACTACTCCAGTCTCCACTAGATCGATCCTTCCTGTCCTGCTCCTGCTAGTAACAGTAGTTACAGCTGCAGCAGAAGCAGTGCAGCCGCTGCAGCGGCTTGGGGGCCGGGCGAAAAGGAGAGGAGGACGTAGGACCTCGCAAGCCAGCTTCCATGGCTGCCGCCTTCTCCGCCACTGCTCTCCTCCTTCCCGTGCACTTCCACCTGCTGATGCTCCTCCTTTCGCCGTCCGCTGCACAGCCTGGTGCGCCGCCCCCCATGTTTGTTTGGGGTCCCCTCCCCTTAATTACTTAGTTTGCATTCCATAAATGATAGAACCAGTAAATCTACGCTAACGGAGTAAGCAACTACTAGCTTGGACTGTGTGTGTTCTACTAAATCTAAACCTCGCCATCTCATCTTTAATTTGCCCCTTCCCATCCTGTGCTCCGCTGCAGGTTTCATCAGCTTGGACTGCGGGGGAGCTCGTGATCACACGGATGCCATCGGGATCCAATGGACCTCCGACGCCACCTTCGTCTCGGGCGGTGGCCAGACCGCGGAGCTGCTGGTCCAGAACGGCCTTCAGCAGCAGCTCACCACCGTGCGCTACTTCCCCTCGGACAACAGGAAGTACTGCTACACCATGAACGTTAGGAACCGGACGCGGTACCTCGTCAGGGCCACGTTCCTCTATGGCAACTTCGACAACAACAACGTCTACCCAAAGTTCGACATCTCCATCGGCGCGTCCCCCTGGTCCACCATTGTCGTCGACGACGCCACCACCCCTGTCGTCGAGGAAGCCATTATCTTGGCTGCTGCTCCCACACTCAGCGTATGTCTTTTCAGTGCCAGCATGGGACAGCCCTTCATCTCTACTCTCGAGCTTCGACAGTTCAATGGTTCGCTCTACTACACCGCTGACGAGACGCGCTTCTTTCTTGGACTGTCTGCAAGGATAAATTTTGGTGCAGAAAACAATGATTCAGTGAGGTAATACTGGTGCACAACACCATGCGTCGTACTCCTTCCTTTATGTAATATCAAACCGGGACATTTCTGCTAGGCTGGTCCGGTTGTTACTATTAGACCACCTAGCGCGCATGGTAGATGCGCGTTGTTTGTCCCGAAAAACTCTATTCTTCTTAATGCAATGATATGCAAGTCTTTTGCGTATTCGAGAAAAAAAAACATAGGCTTCACACCTGGCCATAGTTCTCAACTAGAATTCTATGTCAAAATATGAACTTAATATCCTCTGGGCACAACTGTGACTGCACTGCATGTGTTGTTGTGATTGTGGTTACGATAAGCTATCCTGGTGAGCTCAAAGGTCCAATGGGACATGCTGTTTTCCTGCCACATAATCATACTCCACCTTACTGTCACAACCAAAATTACATTTTATTTCATGCAAACAAATGACAGAAGTGCACTCTTTTTTTTTCTTGTTCCACAGATACCCTGATGACCCATTTGATAGAATCTGGGATCTGATTCTGTGAGGAGAGCAAATTACCTTGTTGATGTTGCTCCAGGGACTGAAAGAATATCAACAACCAAACCCATATTCGTCAGTACCAACGAAGAACCACCTGAAAAGGTCATGCAAACAGCGGTAGTTGGCCAGTATGGGTCATTGAACTACCGCCTTGATTTGGAAGGTTTCCCAGCAAACGCTTGGGGAGTCTTATATTTTGCAGAAATTGAAGATCTGGCACCAAATGAAACGAGGATATTTAAGTTAGAGGTCCCTGGCATGCCAGCACTCAGTAAACCAATTGTTGACGTGGAGGAGAACGCTCAAGGGAAATATCGTTTGTATGAACCGGGCTACACAAATTTGTCACTTCCGTTTGTTTTGTCGTTGGGGTTCAGGAAGACGAATGATTCTTCAAAGGGGCCTATTTTGAACGCCCTGGAGATTTACAAATATGTCCAAATTACTATGGGATCACAAGATGGTAAGCGATTGTGCATGGTTTTGCTACCTTTTCTTTTCCTAGCTGCAACAACCCTTATGTTTTAGAATATAAGAAATCCACTTTGGGACTGAATTGGTGTGTGCAACATTCGCAGCAAATATCATGGCCAGCATGGTATCAAGATATCCACAGGAAGGTTGGGCACAAGAGGGTGGTGATCCGTGCTTACCAGCATCTTGGTCCTGGGTGCAATGTAGTTCAGAAGCTTCTCCAAGGGTAGTCTCAATGTATAATAACCAAGTCAATTCTGCCTTCAATATTTTTGCCGTCCTTAATGAAATATATAGTATTTGGAACCTTTTTTTTTTTTTTTTTTTTGCAGAACATTGTCTGGGAAGAACATTACAGGAAGTATCCCGGTGGAACTGACAAAGTTATCAGGGCTGGTTGCACTGTAAGGATTGAATAATTAATCTTTCTCTTGTCTAAGTATCTGGCTTCTATTGTCTGATTGACTTGTCTCTGCTAATGCAGAAGGCTTGATGATAATTCATTTTCTGGCCAAATTCCAGATTTCAGCGAATGCCGTAATTTGCAGTATATGTGAGTTTCCGTTATTTTTGTAATGTGTTATTCTGAACTGATTGTACTAATATATGGCGCTTTTCTTCATTCTAGTCACCTTGAGAATAATCAGTTAACTGGTGAATTGCCTTCTTCTTTGGAAGACCTATCTAATCTGAAAGAGCTGTAAGTAAAACGTCCTTCTGTGCACCTTGTCATAATCTCTAGATTTTGGAGATCATAACATAGTATTTCTTCAATTTATTTTCCTTTTTTTATTTGTATTCATTTCTTACATTTTCTCTGCACAATACACCAAAAAAAGACAAATTGATGTTAGTGATTTAGGCTTTTTGATAAGAGTACATCTGTTTAAGGATCTTTATGTAAACAAAGGACCACTCTTATTATGAACTAAAACTTTTGCAGGTATGTTCAAAACAACAAGCTGTCTGGGAAGGTTCCAAAAGCACTTTTCAAGAGAAGCATTATTTTGAAGTTAGTATCCTGTCCTTATAGCAGACTATTAATTTTAGATCATGCTTTTGAACACTAATGTGGCTTGACAACCTTCACTCTTCAGTGCCATCAAAACACTTACAGATGTAGATCAAATAGCTATGCTGTTCTTAGAATGGTCGCATGACTCCCATATATTCTAAATTGTTTCATGCCTGCAGCTTCTCAGGCAACAGTGGCCTTCACATAGTAAGCAAGAAGTGGTGGTTATGCGCAGCCCTTGTATCAACTCTTGAGTTGCCATAATGGTTTCTGCTACTCTTTTCAAGATCCATAGGAAGAGGTGGTTAGAAGCAAGAAGAAATGAAATAGAGTGGGAGAGGCAGTATGGGCCTCCATCCTTCACCTACCAAGATCTATGTGCTGCCACTGGTGGATTCAAGGACAAGATGCTTCTGGGTAAAGGAGGCTTTGGGAGTGTCTTCGAAGGACTGCTTCCCCATTCCAAGCAAACAGTTGCCATTAAGCGCATATCGCCAGAGTCCAAGCAAGGGATGAAGGAGTTCATGGCCGAGATCATCATTCTTGGTCGTCTCCGTCACCGCAATCTTGTTCAGCTGCTTGGGTATTGTCGGCACAAGCAACAACTCCTTTTGGTGTACGACTACATGCCCAATGGAAGCCTTGATTTCCACTTACATACTCAGGATCATAACACCACCAATCTGTGTTGGGCTCAAAGGTTCCACATCCTCAAATGTGTGGCATCTGGTATCTTCTACCTACATGAGGAGTGTGAGCAGGTTGTCATTCACAGAGACATCAAGACCAGCAATATCCTTCTCGACAACGAGATGAATGCGAGATCGGGCGATTTCGCCCCGCAAGGTCACATGATCATGGAGCTGATGCTCACACCACACATGTGGCAGGTACCTGGGTTATATTGCCCCCGAGCTGGCTAGGCTTGGCAAGGCAACCAAAGCAACGATGTGTTTGCCTTCGGCGTGCTGATGATGGAGGTTGCCTGCGGAAGACGGCCAATCTGGGTGAACACAGACAATGAGGAGCCTCTTGCTCTGGCAGACTGGGTGCTTGCCGCATGGCAAGGTGGTTCCATTGATGGAGCCGCTGACCCAAGACTGGATGGTGATTATATGGAGGAGGAGATGGAGCTGGTACTGAAGCTTGGCTTGCTCTGCTCACACCCTTTGCCTTCTGCTAGGCCTCGCATGCGTCTTGTCATGCAGTTCCTAGAGAGGGATGCAACGCTCCCAGCAGACTTGCAGCCTGATACTTTGTTGAGTAGTGATCTGGGTCAGGATTACCAGGACGAAAAGCACTTTCAGGTTGCCATGTCATGTCCAATGACCGCTATAACTGATCTTTCCAAAGGGAGGTGACATGGCTATGCCACTTGGTGATCTACAATGTGCTCTTGCTTAGTGTTGGTAATCCTTTGTGGCAGCATTTCAATTTATTTGGAGTATTTGTGAAATTCAATGTTGTTCTTGGCTTACTACTATGCAACGAACAAGGACAATTTGTAATATCTAGCATTGAGGACATATAAGTGCTTCCAGTTGTAGCAGTAAGTTATCTGTATCTGATTTAGCATATTACCAGTTGAATGATATTAAGATTCTCATATTTGGCTTTTTAAGCATCTAGCTGCTTTTTAAGCCCATCCAAACAGGGCCACAGTATGTATCAACCCTCAAAATGAAATGAAATATATAACATATTATTATTTCAATACTATATTATTCAGATTATATCATGTGCTATTCAGACCTACTACAGCTGAAAAGGTCCGAGTATTGTTATAGCATTTGCAGTAATATTTCATTGCAATTTGTTGACCATAAGCTCAATTCCTATCTAATACCAGACTACAGTCTCCTACATTTCATATTTCAGCTTACTGCATAACTGTAAACTCACATAATATTTCTGGAAAAAAAAAGTGGTTGGATACACTACTGAGAAAATGGTTTTCGTCTACCACTTACCTACCCCCTACCTACACAGTAGGATATATAGTCAGAAAGTATCCTACTGATCAAAGCACATATGAACAATCATTAGGGAGTGGACATACATCAATCGTAGCTTGTACATATCCAGCCGATCAAACCACAAATTTCACGCAGCACCGCAGATGTTTTTGCGAATTGGCTTCTAGTCCAATCGTAGGGCGGTCCAGTGGGACGCTATCGTTCAAATCCTGGTGCTCGCACCTTTCCTAGGATTTTCCCTAGGATTTACCGGTGTTATGCATTAAGTGGTAAGCGACGTTCCCGTCGACGACGAGGCGCTAAAGGTGACTTCGGAAATCTCCAGATCTGCCGGGTGCTCTGTCCTTCGGAGGTGCTCATAGGGGTAAGATTTGCGTACATGTGTTCATAGGGATGAGTGTGCATACGTGTTGTGAGCGTGTTATGACGGGCCAAGTATACAAGAGGAGGGCACCAAGAAGTGGCTGAAGCACAGCAGCAGCGCAGCTAATGCCGGTCAGGAAGGGGGTCCGTTATCAGATCCTAGGATTGAGGATCTTCATTTATTTATTTATCATTTCAATTATCACTTGTAATTCCTAGATACTTGGAGATGTTTGTTAGGAGAAGGGTATAAGTACCCAAACGTTTTATTTGATAAAGGTTAGCCAGAGATTGAGTTAAATCTCTCTTGCTCCCCGCCCGTTACTATTCATCGTCAACCTGTTGTCATCCTGTGTTTGTCACTGCGCCGAGCACGGCGCCCGCCACCAGCTCGCCGGGGATCAAGCCCCTGGCCTCCCACCAGCCACGAAGTACCCTCTCCGAAATCTAGGTAGCCACAACAACCCGGTATCGGATTCAATGGCGCCCTCGGGCACCTCCTCCTCCACCGTCCCCAGCCACCACCATCTCCGTCTCCTCGCCGTGTGGTTTCATCTCGAACCGGCACCACCCTACCAATCGTCACGCCGGGCGGACCACCGTCCGGCCACCACCATCCCCACCGACGCCCTCAATCGCTCACCGCAGCCATCTACCCGGCCTCCGGCAGCAAGAAGTCGGCTCGTTCTCCACGAGATTGAGGCGGGCCGAAGGGCGCGCGGCACGCTGTGATGCCGTGCCCGCTCCTTTGTTACCCGGCTACAAGGCGTGCGCGTCAGCCGGCCGGCGCATGGGCCTCGCCATCTGAGATCATGCCGGGCGCCAGCCGGGTTCGACACCTCGGATGCCATCGCCCCTATCGGCCCCCCAAGCCCGGTACCGTTTGGCGGTGGGGGTACCGATCACGCCAGACCGCTTCCCTCACTCCCCATCGCCGATCCCGCCATTCGCAAATCATGCAACTGCCGCTGCCGATGCCCACCGGGCCGCCGACGCCGTCCCATCCGGCTCACGTGCCGAGCCCGATCCCGGTGGGCCTCACGGCCCCGCGCCCACAAGCCGACATTCCCCACCTTCGACGGCAAGGAAGACCCCATTGGGTGGCTGAACCGTGCGAACAGTTCTTCCTGGCCGCAGCCAGACACGGCCGGTCGAGCGCGCCTGTTCGCATCCCACCACCCGACGGTGGCTCAACAAAGGGTACATGGTGATGGAACGCACTCCACCTGGCGTCCCCCGACAAGGCACACATTCAAGCGGCTCGTCACCGCCGGGGCCGCTCTCGCCACCAATCACCTCGCCGACTTGGCGCCGCCGCCGCTCACCTCATCCGTGGATGTCTACATGGAGGCGTTCCAGCGAGACTCGGCACACGCCGGTCACCTCCGCCCCGCCTCCAACAAGCTGTCGTTCACCGGCGGATCACGGGGAGCATATCCGCTGGATGTCGAGTTACACGATCCCCAAGATCTGCAGAGGGGCCATGCATCCGCTCGAAGCATACGAGCGGCGCAACGTGCCCTTTGCGCCAGCTCTTCCCGCACCGCCTACTGGCAGCACCGGAAGCCCTTCAACGCGCTCACTCCTACCGCACCAGCCGCTGCCGGCGCCGCCGCGCCCACGCCACCAAATTGCGCCGCCCAAGCCGCTCAAGAGACTCACGCCCGCCCGAATGGCTGAACGTCGCCGGCAAGGACTTTGTTATAACCGTGTTGAGCCCTACGTCCGAGGGCATAAGTGCGCCAGGTTGTTTTATCTGGAGGTGACTGACTACATTGTGGAAGAACCGGCCGAGGAGGGCGAGGAGGATTCAGCTCTAAGCGCTCCAGAAGGGGCCGGGCCGGCTCAACCCCAGGTCTCGCTCCATGCCATTGCGGGCATCCGGACAGAAGATACCATGCAAGTCTATGTGCAGATCGGCGGCCGCCAGTTCAAAGCACTGCTAGACACGGGCTCTACTCACAATTTCTTGAGCAATGAGGTGGTCCGCGCTCTTCACATCAACACGTTCCCATGCCCGGGTGCCGGTGTCATTGTGGCCAACGGTGATCGCGTCAATCGCCGTGGCATGCTCCGCGACCTTGAGATCCGTATTGCTTGATGAAGTCTTCTTGATGGACGGCTACTCGATCCCGCTCGACACATATGATATGATCTTGGGTGTTACCTTCCTGCGCCAGCTTGGCCCAATTCTATGGGACTTCGACGACCTATGCATGGCTTTCTGGCGTGGCAGCACACGGGTGTATTGGCGTGGCGTGGGCTCAACGCGCTACGACGTCCAGTCCACGCGCCGCTCCTACGCCATGCGCACCACAGAACCGGCGCTCCTTGACAAGCTGCTGGCGTCCTTCGCGGATGTCTTCGAGGCGCCACATGGCTTGCCACCGCCTCGTGAGTGTGACCATCGCATCCACCTCCCCGCCCAACACACGCCCGCGGGCCGCACGGCCGTGATCGATACCCCCCACCCGCGAAAGATGAGCTCAAAAGCGGCGCCGAGATGCTGCAGCAAGGAGTCATCCGGCCGAGCACGTCGGCCTTCTCCGCCCCCGTGCTCCTAGTGCGAAAGCCCGACGAGTCATGGCGCTTTTGCGTTGATTACCGTGCTCTCAATCGCCAGACGGTGAAGGACAAGTTCCCCATACCCTTGTCGAGGAGCTTCCGACGAGCTCAAGGGCGCGCGTTCTTCACAAAACTTGATCTCAAGTCGGGTACCATCAAGTTCGGATGAGTGCGGCCGACATCGAAGACCGCGTTCGGACGCATGAGGGCCATTTCGAGTTCTTGGTGATGCCATTCGCCTCACGAACGCGCCCGGCAACATTCCAAAGTTTGATGAACACGGTGCTTCGACCGTTCCTTCGTAAAGTTTGTCTTGGTATTTTTTGACGACATACTCATATACAAATCCCACCTCGGCGGGCGCGATCTCGCAACACGCCAACGCCGTGCTCACGGCGCTCCGGGAGCACCGCCGCGCCTAAAGCGCCCAAGTGTGCTTTCGCCACGCCCTCGGTGGCATACTTGGGCCACGTCATATCAGCATCAGGCGTGGCCATGGACAGCGACAAGATCCAAGCAGTGAGCACCTGGCCTCAGCCGTCGACAGTGCGCGGACTCCGCGGGTTCCTTGGACTCGCCGGGTACTACCGCCGCTTCATCAGAGATTATGGGGCCATCGCAGCACCCCTGACGGCTCTATTACGGAAGGATTCGTTCCTCTGGACCGACGAGGCCACCGGCGCGTTTCAAGCACTCAAAGCCGCCCTGTCCACCGCGCCGGTCCTCCGGATGCCCAACCGGCGCCCGCGTCGTGGTGGAGTGCGACGCGTCCGGGTCGGGCTTTGGCGCGATTCTGCATCAAGGCGAAGGCGCGATCGCGTTCTTCAAAGAAACCCTTCACGGGCGCGCCATCTGAAATTGGCGGCATATGAGCGCGAGTTGATCGGCCTCGTACAAGCCGTGCGCCACTGGCGAGCTTACCTATGGGGGCGACATTTCACTGTAAGAACTGATCATTATGCACTTAAATTTCTTCTTGACCAGAGGTTATCTACGATCCCACAACATCGCTGGGTAAGCAAGTTGTTCGGCTACACCTTCACCATTGAGTACCGACCGGCAAGCTCAACGTCGTCGCCGACGCTACCGGCCACGACGCGACGCCAGACCAGCCACAGCCTCCACGCGGCCGTCGGGCCCTTCGCTCCGCTCTACGACGACCTCCGGGCGGAGTACCGAAGACGACGACGGCCTTCGCGCCTCCGCGGACTTCGGTGGTCACCGAGCGTGGTGCACCGCGGGCGGGTGGACGCGGGCCGGTGTGCCGGCTCCCGTGTCTACATCCCGCAACGCCGGTGCACCTCCAACCGTCATCCAGCGGTGCACGACGCCGACACGAGGGCGCATGAGTAAGACGCCGCATCGACTCACGGCGCAGACTTCTTCATCGACCATGATCGCCGCCTCGCTCACGAGCTCGTGGGTGCTTGTGCCGTCTGTCAACGTAATAAGACGGATCACTTGCACCCCGCGGGCCTCCCGCACCGCTGGAGCTACCTACTCATTTGGTCCGACATCTCCATGGATTTCATAGAAGGCCTCCCCAAGCGCCAATGGCAAAAGCGTCATCCTCACGGTGGTCGACCGCCTGTCCCAAACAGCGCACTTCTTGCCGCCGCCATCCGCACACGGCAGCCACCGCCGCCAAGAGCTTCTTCGATGGAATCGTGCGTGCATGGCTTCCCCACGTCCGTGGTGTCCGGCCAGGACCCGTGTTCACCGGGCAACCCGTGGAGGGACCTGTTCACGCAGCAAGCATCAAGCGTAAGTCGAGCACCGCGTTCCACCCACAAACCGACGCCCCGTCAGGAGGTGGTGAATCGGACCATCGCAATGTACCTGCGGTGCATCACTGGAGACCGCCCACGCTCGTGGTTGGAGCGCCTGGCATGGGCAGAATATTGCTACAACACATCATTCCACTCGGCGTTGAAGACGACGCCGTTCGAGGTCGTGTATGGCCGAGCACCGCCACCGCTCCTGCCATACACGCCCGGCGCAGCCAAGAGATGCGGCGCACGCTTCTCACGCCCGGATCGGGATGTTCTTCTCTCCGAGGTTCGTGGACCGCTTTGTTGCGTACGATTACGCCAAGAGGTACTACGACGCCCACCATCGTCAGCTCGAGTTTGCCGTAGGTGACCGGGTCCTCCTTCGCATTCTACATCGCCCAGCCCGATCCATCGGTGCCCGGCCCGCACTGCTTAGCCCGCTTCGCGGACCGTTCCAGTGCCGGAGCGCTGCGGCACGGTGGCCTACGTACTCCTCTTGCCGGCGGGGGCGCGTATCCATGACGTGTTCCATGTCGGCGTGCTGAAGCCGTTCCGGGGTACCCCTCCATCGACAGTGCCGCCACTTCCACCCCTTCATAATGGCAGACTTCTCCTGGAGCCGGAACAGGCATTACGCAGTCAGCTGCGCCGCGGTGCCTGGCACGTCCTCATCCGTTGGAAGAATTTGCCCGAGACAGATGCCACTTGGGAGTGCGTTGAAGATTTTCGTGAACACTTCCCCGCCTTTCAGCTCGAGGACGAGCTGTTCGTCGAGGGGGGGAGAGATGTTATGACGGGCCAAGTATACAAGAGGAGGGCACCAAGAAGTGGCTGAAGCACAGCAGCAGCGCAGCTAATGCCGGTCAGGAAGGGGGTCCGTTATCAGATCCTAGGATTGAGGATCTTCATTTATTTATTTATCATTTCAATTATCACTTGTAATTCCTAGATACTTGGAGATGTTTGTTAGGAGAAGGGTATAAGTACCCAAACGTTTTATTTGATAAAGGTTAGCCAGAGATTGAGTTAAATCTCTCTTGCTCCTGGCCCGGTTACTATTCATCGTCAACCTGTTGTCATCCTGTGTTTGTCACTGCGCCGAGCACGGCGCCGCCACCAGCTCGCCGGGGGATCAAGCCCCGGCCTCCCACCAGCCACGAGTACCCTCTCCGAAATCTAGGTAGCCACAACAGAGCGTCGTTGTACTTGTGTAATTCAAAAAAAAACCTCAGATGTTTGGGCTAGCCAGGAGTTGGGCCAGGCTGTTTGGTTAAGAGGTTGCATTTTCGTAGTTTCTTTTTCTTTTTCAGTCAAAAGAAGCAAAGCAATTACGAAGCGATTAACCTAGTAGGACGATTAAAGTAGTTACAGCAGACAGGTCCAGCGTTACAGCTCAAAAATGAAACGAAAAGGAACAGCACATATATACTGACATATATACACTGTCCTCACTCGCAGAAGTTCAAACCCAAGTAAGTCATTACGAGCAGTTTCAGCAGCAACTTTATCATCAACTACACCGACAGACGCCTTGGATCACCTCCCACATGTTCTTGTCACCCAATTCGATCATGCCCCAACTCCAACAACACTTGGGCACGAGCCCAGGCGTCGTCGATGAAGTTGTCTTCCGAACCTCCCTTTGAATATTCTTCATTAGGAGTGTATCTTCTTTTGACTCCTCTTCACAGCCATGTTTGGACTCCTTCTCAGAAGCTTTTATTATTTTTGGACTTGTCCAACATGGTACTCTCTCTGTCCCATGGAGTTTGTCGTTTTTTGATTTTTGAACTTAATGTTTAACCATCCGTCTTATTCAAAATATTTATGGAAATCATAAAATAAATTAATCAATATTCAAGTATCTTTATTGATAAAATAAGTCGTAACAAAATAAATTATATTTGTGCAAAACATTTGAATAAGACGAAGATCGAAAAAGATGACCATTAATCCGGGGTGACAAACTCAAATGGGATCGATGGAGGGAGTAGGTGCTTATTACTTTCTCCATAATCCATCCTTTTTCTCTTTCACTAGTGCAGCCTCCCACAGGTGGCTCCAATTAGCTAGTCAATTCGTTTGGACTATTTTTCATCCAAACTGGTCAAGAGACCTAAAACAAAGTCTCCATAATCAATACTGGTATTATTAGCGACAAGCATCGGTTCTGATACTGAAACACCACGCAAGTGGTGTAATAAGTTTGGCGTTGGTGTACAGAGTACAGTGGTGCCGGCCTGCACAGTGCACACGAAACGCGTTCCGTTTTGACTAAGCATGGAAACACCGTTTGTTCTACTTGTACAGGGACTATATCTATACTATACTCTTACAATCGTATACCAATCTATACTATACTCTTACAATCGTATACCAAATGAACCATCTGATTGGTTGTCCCAAAACGCCATCCCTGTTCATGGAACAGTGTATCAACGAACGAACCATGCGGCCAGAGCTAAAGAAAGAAAAAAATAAACCACGTCCACACTCGCGAACCTTCCACGAAACGGAAAGCCACACCGAACCACCAGCCCCCTCGGCCCGTCCGTCCGCGCCACCGCCAACGCCACCCACATCGGCCAGTCCGTCCGCGCCGCCCACACGCCCTCGACACCGCCGCCGCCGCCGCCGCTGCTGCCGTAGACAGCAACCAGCGCAGCAACCCCTCGCATCGACCCGTCCGTCCGCGCCGCCGTCGACGCCGCCGCCGCTGCCACTGCCGCAGACACCGGCCAGCACAGCAACCCCTCGCATCTTCCCGACCCATCCATCAACTCGGTCCGGTCACCAAAGCCTTTGCCGGCGGTCGTCCAACCGGCGACGCTGCCGTTCCTGCTCCATCTTGCCACCGGAGTAAGCCTTTCCAGTCGTTCCGGCCCCATGGTACGACAGCCCCTTCAGTTCACGCGGCATCGGCTTCTTCCAATGGACGGTAAGCCTTTCCAGTCGTATTCCATCTCTCTGCCAATCAATTCCTCTGCGTTTTCAGGTGCTCCATACGATGCTGCCCTTCACCTACTGTGCATTCCAGGTGCTCGATAGAATGCCAGACCAAGAACTACTGCTGATCGTACATACTTTTTTAAGTTTCTTTATTAGATAGATATTGTGAGTTTTGCAAGCTCCTGGCTGTTCCATTTGGATCCTTTTTCTGAAAATACACATGCTCATGTCTGCTTTTCACTGTAATGCCATAAATATCATAACATTATTATCCCATCACCTACTTTGATGCTGCACTTTAGCATGCCCTTATTCCATTTAGAAAAACACAAACAATGTGTATCACAGCTTCATCCTTGCCTGACGCTTAGGCGTGAAGCTCAAACTTACAGTTAGTGTTCTATCCTTGAATGAGCTTGCTCGACATTATCATCGCTGAAATGAAATGATTGTAACGCCATTAATATCAGTAGGTTATATTATCCCAATGACCTACTTTGATGCTCCACTTTAGCATGCCCTAATTCCATTTGCAAACACAACGTCTATCATCACTATTAGAAACAGAGCATCAGCCCCACTGTGTTGAGAGAGGGTCAAATCGTGGCTTCATCCTTGCCTGATACTTTGAATTGGAATACATAATGGATGAATAATTTAGGCGTCAAACTGAAACTTACAGTTAGTGTTCTATCCTTGAATGACCTTTCTCAACATTGTCATTGCTGAAATTAAATGGTTGTCACTGCTGAAATTAAATTGTAACAGTACACATGCTATCTATTTTCTTTTTTTTTGTTTCTGTGAGACATAATCATTTGGCGGTACTCTTTTATAATTCAGAAATTACTTCAATTCATTTAAGCTAATTTAGCTTCTGTGGTTGCAATTGGTTTTTTCAGTTACATCAAAAGGGGTCAACTGAATGAAGGATTCCATTTATTTGAAGCAGAACATTAAAATATCGTGTCTTAGTTTAGATTTGTAATGTGGTTTGCAAAGTGTTGACCTTCCCATCCTCCACAGCCCTTTCCACCGCAGCGAGGTACACTCCCGTCTGCATCTTAGGTTCTCCATGAAATGCTCTCACCACTTTTTCTTTCTCCTTTTTACAATATTTCATTATTTTCCCAACTATGAACCCAGGCACAAGACAAAGGACGACTCAGATGCAAGACCAACAATCATGTCCTCCTACCCCAACTATGAACCGAAGCAGGAGACGAAGGATGGCTCAGCTATGGGACCAACAATCAGGTTCTCCTATGCTACAATGTAAACATTTATTTAAAAGAAAATAAATCATTCCAATTGGACAAATTGAAACTTCATTCCATATAATTTACATTACCTTTGCTTCTGTTTACTTCTGGTTTGGCAATCAGAGAGCGGTTGCAGCGAACAATTGACTCAGATCCATACACCTCCATCCCTTCCCCGATTCAAGCACAACAGTCTTACAGTCCTCACATGTCAGCCGACGTTTAGGTAATTCCTACTTTACATGTCCATTCCTTTGTAATGTTTTGAACCTATTTAATTTCAAATATCAAATACGCTTTTGCTTCCTATATATGCCACAGATGATCAGACCATCAATTACATAGGTGATGTTACTTACTCTGCACTAGATTCAGAGCCAGGAACATCGACTTTCCTAGCCCGCGCATTTGCGCGGGGGATCATCCTAGTATATATATATATTCTTGGTGTTGCAGGTCTCTCCCATCGCACCTCCTCCCTTCATCGGATCAAGGATCGTTGATATAGATAGAGCCAAACCGAGTTGTCCGACGCCTCATTGCTCCCAAGTACACGTGATTCCATATATCCCCATCAACATCCATCTGTATATATCTTCCAAGCGTAGGGACGCCCTCATTGCATTGAGCAAGCAATTGGAGATGGTGGCTTTAGAAATCTCCAATAGAGGCTGGAAGCATCTTTTCCGCTTGCTTTAGTTCCTATGTCTATGTTTCAGACATAGCCTTGCTCTTTTTTATTATTTCATTCCCCCTTTTTTTGTAATAAGTGGCTGTGTACATCCATGGATGTAGAGGCCGGATTTTATTATCCATTATCGAAAAAAATATATCTTCCAAGCAGCAGCAGCCTTGCATCTTCTAGCACTGGGCATGCATCCTCCCCCGCTTCTTTCAGTTCATCCTCGCGCTTCTCCTCCTATCTCGAGGCTGCAGACGCCGCCGCTGTCGGTCACGGCGAGTTCATCTACAATGGTTTCTCTTCCTATGACAGCAATCTGACTGTGGAGGCTTCAGCATCTATCTTCAACGGCCTCTTAAGCCTAACCAGCGCCCGCAAAATAAAGGTTACGCTTTCTACCCCTACCCTCTCAATTTCACAGATGTTTCAAAATGGCTCATCCCAGCTAGCATCTTTCTCCACAACGCTTTATCTTCTCCATCGTGGGGCCTTACACTGACTTGAGTGCTCACGGCCTTGCATTTGTGCTTTGTTCCAACAAAAAACTTTATTCCCACGTGCCTTGCCTGCCGGTTTCTTGGCCTCCTCGATTTCGGAAATAATGGCAACGCAACTAATCATCTCCTTGCTATAGAGCTTGATACCATAATGAACAAGGGGTTCAAAGACATCGACAGCAACCACATCGGGATCGATGTCAACAGCCCGGTTTCCGTTTGCCTCACATACCGCAGGTTACTACACCTCTGATGGGGAGTTCCATCCGTTGAGCCTCATCAGTAGGAAACCGATGCAAGTGTGGGTGGACTATGACAGCAAGCAAACCATACTAAATGTCACGATAGCACCTTGCTGCCCGTCGTCCAAACCCAGCATGCCACTGCTATCAATAGTATATGATTTATCCCCGTTTTGCCACCAACCACGCCCGGTTTTGTCGGATTTTCCTCCGCAACTGGGTACACTTGAAAGCAAACATTACATTCTGGGTTGGAGCTTCAAGCTCCATGGAGAAGCTGCACCACTCAACTACTCGACCTATCTTTGGACATTCTCCAAGAAATTGTGGACCATGCGCCCGAATGAAACATTCGTGCAAATTCACTCTCACCCACGCAGCAACAAGACAATATTATTAGCAACTATTTTACCAGCTCTTTGGATTGCCATAGTGGTTTCTCATTACTCTTTTCATGGTCCATATGAAGAAGCGGCAACAAGCAAGAAAAACTGAACAGGAGTGGGAGAAGCAGTATGGTTCTCCATCCTTCACCTACAAAGATTTGTTTGCTGTCACCAATGGATTCAAGGACAAGATGCTTCGGGCAAAGGAGGCTTTGGGAGTGTCTTCAAAGGGCTGCTTCCCCATTCGAAGCAGACATTTGCTATAAAGCATGTATCGCCAGAGTCAAAGCAAGGGATGAAAGAATTCATGGCCGAGATCATCATCCTTGGTCGCCTTCGTCACCGCAATCTCGTTCAGCTTCATGGGTACTGTAATGCGAACAAGCAACAACTCCTTTTGGTATACGAGTATATGCCAAACGGAAGCCTTGATTGCTACTTACATACACAAAATCAGGACAGAACCAATCTATGCTGGGCTCAAAGGTTGCACATCATCAAATGCATCGCATGTGGTCTCTTGTACCTTCACGAGGAGTGTGAGAAGGTTGTGATCCATCGTGATATCAAGACCAGCAATGTTCTACTCGACAGAGATGAATGCAAGGCTCGGTGATTTCGCCTCGCAAGGTCCCATGATCATGGAGCTGATGCTCACACCACGCATGTGGCAGGTACATGGGGCTATATTGCCCCGAGCTAGCCAGGCTTGGCAAGGCAACCAAGGCAATCGACGCGGCGTGTTTGCCTTCGGCGTGCTGATGATGGAGATTGCCCGCGAAGACGGCCAATCTGGTGAACACGAGAATGGGGAGCCTCTTGCTCGCGGCATCGGGTGCTTGCTACATGGCGAGGTGGTTCCATTGCTGGAGCCGCCGACCCAAGACTGGCTTGCTCGCTCACACCCCTTGCCTCGCTGCTAGGCCTCGCATGCGTCTTGTCATGCAGTTCCTAGAGAGGATGCATCGCTCCCAGCGACTTGCGTACTGATACTTTGTTGAGTAGTGATCCGGGTCAGGATTGCCACGATGAAAAGGACTTTCAGGTTGCCATGTCATGTCCAATGACCGCTATAACTGATCTTTCCAAAGGGAGGTGACATGACTATGACACTTGGTGATAGACATCTACAATGTGCTCTTGCTGAGTGTTGGTAATCCTCTGTGGCAGCATTTCAATTTATTTGGAGTACTTGTGAAATTCCTTGTTGTTCTTGGCTTACTACTATGCAAACGAACAAGGACAATTTGTAGTATCTAGCATTGAGGACATATAAGTGCTTCCGGTTGTAGCAATAAGTTATCTGTATCTGATTTAGCATACTGCCAGTTGAATGATATTAAGATTCTCATATTTGGCTTTTTAAGCATCTACACTACTACATAACCTTTCTATAGGGGCGGCTGGTTTGCCTCTCAGAGGGGGGCGTTTTGCCCGCCCCTAATCTTCCGTTCCTTACAGTTAGTTTTTGCGGTAGGGGCGGTTAGTGATGCAACCGCCCCTACCGTATGAGCCGCCCTACGCTATTTTCGAAATCGCTTTCAAAATTCAAAAAATACCAAAACATTTTTATTAAACCGGGAGGACCCCACCGCCATTCACTCACATCCCCTACACATGGGGATTTTTTCAGGCTTTTTGCAAATGTTGCGCCACCCAAGATTCGAACCCGCGACCTCGTGTCAAGGCGACCCTCCCCACCACCGCACTACACACTCATATGTGTCCATATCTCATTCCGCTTCCCCCAAATATTATACAAATCCGAGTGTAAATTGACTATTTGAGGCCCTAAATGGATTCAAAGTAAAAAGTGGTCAACTACAATGTTTCATAACTTTTCGAGATCTACATTTCATATGTTGGAAGTTTTTCCATCCGAGGTCGTTTTTTTAATTTTGAATTTCAAATTTGAGACATTTGAACACAACTTTTGCATGACTAGATGATTTCAAAGTAAAAAGTGGTCAACTACAATGTTTCATAACTTTTCGAGATCTACATTTCATATGTTGGAAGTTTTTCCATCCGAGGTCGTTTACAATTTTGAATTTCAAATTTGAGACATTTGAACACAACTTTTGCATGACTAGATGATTTCAAAGTAAAAAGTGGTCAACTACAAAATTTCATAACTTTTCGAGATCTACATTTCATATGAAGGAAGTTTTTCCATCCGAGGTCGTTTACAATTTTTGAATTTCAAATTTGAAACATTTGAACACAACTTTTGCATGACTAGATGATTTCAAAGTAAAAAGTGGTCAACTACAAAATTTCATAACTTTTCGAGATCTACATTTCATATGTAGGAAGTTTTTACATCCGAGGTCGTTTTTACGAAATTTTTATTTTTAGTGTCTCGCTTTCAAAATTCGGGATCCCACCGTAGGGGCGCCGATAGAGCCGCCTCTCTGTGGACCGCGATAGGGGCGGCCGGGTGAGTGAACCGCCCCTAATAATAGTTGGGCGGTTCAGTAACACCAAATTTACTAATGTGATCACTATAGGGGCGTGCTCGATGGTGCCCAACTATAGGGGCGGCTCGAAAAATGAACCGCCCCTAATGTAAACGGCCGGGCGTTCTTATAGTAAGCTATTGTAGTAGTGCTAGCAGCTTTTTAAGCCCATCCAAACAGGGCCACAGTATGTATCAACCATCAAAATGAAAAAAATATAATTATTTCAATATTATACTATTCTGATTGTATCATGTGCTACTCAGACCTGCTACTGCTGAAAGGGTCCGAGTATTATCATAGCATTTGCAGTAATATTTCATTGACATTTGTTTATCATAAGTTGGTTAATTGTGATATTTACATACCAGTTCATATGTAGTACTAGAGTCACTACTGAATCAGGGCCTGCCGTGTGCCTGAGGCACACAGCTTAGCCGAAAAACACCTCGGCTTAGGCTAAGCCGAGTGTCACCCTTAGGCCACCCGGCCACGCGCCTTTGAAGGCCTAAGCCGAGTGTCAAATATCGGGCACTCGGCTTAGCCTAAGCCGAGTGTTTTTTTAAGGCGAAAAGTCAACGGCGCACTCGGCTTTTAAAAAAGGAGATAACGTCGGGCACATTTTAACGGGCGGGCCGACGGCGTCGCGGGGCGCACGGTTGAAACTCCCATTGGCGAGTGGCGACGTTAGGCACTCGGCTTATCTCGCCTCTAAGCCGAGTGTTTTGCCTATGCCGAGTGTTTCCGGCTTTGGCACTCGGCTTCTAAGCCGAGTGTTGTGCCTAAGCCGAGTGCCCCCGGCACTTGGCACTCGGCTTATCGTGTCTAAGCCGAGTGTTGATTTTGGCCGTGTGCCAGTTGCGAGGCACTGCCCTCTAAGCCGAGTGCCCGATATATGGCACTTCGGCTTAGGCCCCTGGCACACGGCCAAGGTGTCGCTTTCCGGTAGTGAGTACAGTCTCATACATTTGATTCATCAAGAAACATTGTAAAATTACTATTCAGATATAATGAAACCAAGAGCTACTTTCAGCTCTACTGCATAACTGTAAACTCATATAATATTTCTGAAAAAGAAAGTGGCTGGATACTACTGCAGTACACTACTGAGAAAATAGTTTTCTACCACTTACCTACCCCTACCTACATAGTCTGATCAAAGCACGTATGGACAATTAATCATTAGGAAGTGGACATACATCAATTAATTGTAGCTTGTACATATCCAGCCGATCAAGCCACAAATTATGAAAGCTCGGCAACGTATCCTATGGAAACCAACTTCGTGTGTAAACTATGAAAACTTCAATGTTTGGCGTGCTGATGATGGAGGTTGCCTGTGGAAGACGACCAATCTGGATGAACACAAACCATGGGGAGCCTCTTGCTCTAGCAGACAGGGTGATTGCTGAGGGTTGGTTTGATTCAGGATGAAATGCACGATCAGCAAGCCATGTCATGTCCATTGACTGTTATAACCAATCTTTCCAAAGGGAGGTGACACTGCTGTGCCACTTGGTGATAATCATCTATTCATCTACAATGCACTCTTGTTAGTGTCAGTACTACTCATGTGATGTGCTGCTATGGCAGAATTTCAAATAATTTAGAGTATGTACCAAATCCTATGATTTTGACTGCAAGAAACCATACATTTTTCATTTGAGATTATTCATCTAACATTTGAGGATATCAATATAATGGTACTTAGCCACGTGTAGCACAACCGCATAAGGTTCATATTGTATTTGTAGTACAACGTCTGGAATACTGTAAGTTTCAGACAAATTGCATGCTTTCTGGTTTTTACTAGGACATCCAAGAGCTTCTAGCAGTCCAATTGCCAATATTTGATAACATATAACTTTTTCAGTTCTGTTAATAAGATGGATCTCGTATTTGTATAGTAACAAGCAACAACCCCCAGAAAGAAACATACAGTAAGGACTATTTCAATATTAGTATTATTCATATCACACCTTATGCGATTCAGACCTGTCATTCTGCTGAAAGGGTCCAATTGTCATTGTCAATTTGGTTATTCATGTACCAACATCGGCAGATTGGCTCTAGTCTACTTGTCTACATTTGAAATACTAACAATATAACTCAGAAAAATTGAAAGAAAAACCTACTTGCAGTAAAAGTTTCTGCATTCTCAAATTAAGACCATTGCTGATTTTACAATGTGCAGAAGAAAGTGGAATTACCGCTGCATAATGCAGCTACTCACATAGCATTTCTGACAATAAGGTTGTGGGCCTACAGGACATCTTACCTAGCAGTTTCAACTAAAGTAAATAGCTAATAAAAATACTTCTCTACCAACCCCTCCTACAGATTACAAAACATACATAACAAGCATATCCTACTGACCAAACAACAGAAGACTAGATGAACAATCATCAGAGAGTGGACATACATCAAATATAGCTCATCCAGTTGATCAAGCCACAACTTTCAGGCAGTATGTATCATTGTGTATGACTTGACAGAGGCAAGAACAAAACCTTGTTCCACACCTCACGCATGTGTAGTTTGCAGAACTACCACAAACTGAGCAGTAGTGATGTTGAGATGAAGTACTTGGTGGACCCACAGCAGCCCTCAAAATATGTTGGGACATGAGGAGGCAGGGATTCCAGATTTGCCCGTCACGGTTCCAGAGCGAAAATCTTTCCAGTATTGAACTGAATAAATAAATAAGACAATAAAGAAACTTATAGCTCAAGGCTGCTTACTTCTTGTAAGACATCAATGAAGGATCTTGCTGCCCTCTTCTCGAACAGAAGAGAAACAAGCAAAGCATCGAACCTGACCGGAAATTCCAGTAGAGAGAGAAAGAGAGAGGCTGCACAGCGGGGAGCACCAGTTGCTTGGCTTGATACATGTGCCTCACCGTTCTTCACACTGGTTTGCACCAGTGCCTTTTGGCCTGAGGAATCGATCATGCAAGCTCTCTGGAAGAGGGGACTAGTAGTCATCATCAGACATGTCGTTGAAGAGCCTTGGCGTGGAGGATGGTTGGTGAATAGTCATGGGTGCAACCTTCTTGTCCTCCTCACTAGAGCTATCTTTTGTTGAGTCCCACTCATGTCCAATGTGAGCCTCTCCCATATATTTCTTGCTCTTTCTATGGTCAGCCTTGCTCTCTTTCTTGTCCTTCTTGTATTTGTTGTCTTTTTTTTTGAATTTTATGTATTTGTTGTCTTTTATCTCATATGGACAATGGGCAATAAAGTGTTCGGTGCTTCCACAATTGTAGCATGTCCTCTTCTTCTTGTTTGGGAACCTTCTCTTCACTATCTTGTATCCTAGCTGCTTGAGCCCTTTTTGGAATGTTCTCATAAAGAGAGCAATATCACCAATTTCTTCATATTGCTCACCATCATTTTCATCATCACTTGATGAAGATGTCGTCTCTATCTCTTCCTTGACCTCCTTGGGTGCCTTGGGCTTGCTAGTTGATGCTTCTTTGTTAACCTTGAGAGCAATATCTTTGATCTTCATGCCATCTAACTTTGCTTGCAACTCACCAAGCTTTCTTCTCTCTCAAGTGCTTCCTCTCTTTGCATGTCAAATGTCATGATCCTACCAAGCACATCACTTGGTGTCAAATGCTTAAATTTCTTCTTGTCTCTAATCAATGTCACAATGGTCTCGTTTCTTGGTGAGTAAGCCTCTAACATGATCTTGACAACCTTGTGATCATTGATTTCATCTCCACCAAGGCCTCTAATTCTTCCAACAATTATCATCAACCTATCAAACATCTCTTGAGGCCTCTCTCCATCCAATATGACAAACCGGTTGAGCTTGGCCATCAATAAATCAATCTTGGATCGCCTCATCTTGTCAACCCCTTCATGAGTGATGTGCACTGTGTTCAATTTCCTTGTCAATCTCCAAAGCTTTTCCTTTCCTTTTCTTGCGTTTCTTATCTTGGACTGCTTTTTTTGCATGAGAACTGTACAAAGGAAAGCAGAAAACAAAAAGATGGCTTACATCATTAAACTAAAGTTATCAGTGGGCACAACATCGAATGGATATCCACAGATCCACAACCCATAGACTATGTAAGTATGTAAAAAAAAAAATGCAGCATTTGAACAAATTGTGAACCCAACCTTTGCAGTTTACAAGTTGTATCATGTGAAGTTCAAAGATATATAAATTGTACTGACTTTAGGGGAATTCCAGATGCTAATAACACAACAACATGTGAACCTCAAAGATATCTAAATAACTGGCTTTAGGGGTATTTCTGATACTAATAACACACTCATATTACGAAGAATTTGCATAGTTGTTCATGCTAGATGTATTAGAAGCGAATATTTGCTTTAAATATTTTTTTCAAAGATAATTTTAATCTTAATTTTAAAATCTTTTGCAATGACAAGAAACCAAAAAAAATGTTTCTTATTGTGCAAACTGGATACTGCAAGCAATATCAAAATACGTCACTCAAGAAATCTGCAAAGAGCAACATTTTGTCATTGAGTTTGTGAATACTGTATCCACCATATCCCTTTTCACATCATGGCATTACTATATGAAGATAGTAAAGGAGAAAGAAACTGACCAGGGTCTTCCTCATCTGTAGATCTGTAGTCATCATCATTAAGATATACAACCTCAACGCCAGCATTGTCACTCTCTTGAGCTTCAAGGCGAAGCTAATGCAGCCTGCATGGCATTACAGATATGAAGTTATCCATAAGCAGAATGTCAAGGAGAACAATTTCAGACACAATGATTGATCGCTGACCATTGAGCACAAAATGGTCCCAATCTGAATATGTATGGAAGCTGAACTAATGAAGACCTCAAAGTCAAATCCTTTGATAAGGAGCCATGAGGAAGGCACAGACACCACAATACACATGGCACATAATACGCATTGCAAACACAGGATAGAAATCTTTTTCCTAAAATGTTTTCTAGAGCATATACTTAGTATATTACCAAAAAAGTACTTTTCAATGAGGCCAAATGGCCAATCATTCTTCTAAAAACATAAATAATAACAATAAGGCCAATCACTTTTTTTTTTGAAACAATAAGGTCAATCACTTGAAATGGTTCTTTTATACTTGCTAGTGGATGAAATTGGAGCATTGTGACCACGACACATAAGGAGAGATAATGTAGGAAAGCAGCTATCCAATTCTAAGGGCTACTACAACAGTTTTGCATATTTGGGTTAGCATTTGGTGTTAGTTTGCCAAGTCTCAACACAGTGAAGTGGAAAAGATAAAATAAATACTCGTCGAGGAAAGGGGATTCGCATCCTTATTGGCAAATGGCCTCGGGAGGGAAATGGCTCGGAATAGGAGGAAGAGAGGGGAACGCAAGAGCAGTCAGTGGAATCCCATCGTTACCTAGGCGCGGTTGTTGGAGCTGGCGAGCGCGGACGCCATGCGCGTGGACATTCGGCGTGTGCGAGCGCTTGTCCGGCGGAACGGCCCGACGTTCAATTCCTCCCCATCCATATCCGGAGAGCAAACAGAGGCGGGCAGCGGCGGGGCCTTTGCGCTGGATGAGGAGACAGACGCGGTACTAAGCGGGCGGCGCCGGCGCCGCGCCGGTGTTCAAGCAAGTGCGGCGGCAGGGTGGGGACTAGGGAGATGCCGGGATGGCTATACTTCGTGGGCTCTTGTCTTCACATTTGTGTGTACTGGACTCCGGCATACTGGGCCAGGCCAGGATGCATGATCCATGTCACACCCTCTGATGGGTCCAGAACGCCCTCTGATGGGTTGGGCCGATATTTGAAAAAGTTTGTATTTGTACTCGTACAAATTATGGCCAATTGGGGATTCAAAGCGCATCCTGATGGAGTGCTAATGTTGCAACTGCAATTTTTTTCTTGGCAAGTTGCAACTGAAATTTACGTGTTCAGAGATGCCATCATATGAGACTCTGAAGGGAACGCACAAGCAGAAATGGATGAAGCCAGCGAGGGAGACTCAGAAGCTCAATTGCGATGGTTCCTTTATTCCAAATGAAAAGGCTGGTAGTTGAAATGGTGATGTAGTGACTGCTGGCAGAGGGAAAAAAAAAATCAACAATCTTCTCTGTACAAAAGGCGATGGATTGGGAATAAGCAAGCTGATAATGGAGACCGACTCTGTTTATGGGAATAAGCAAGTTCAGGAGGTTGTGCGATGGGCATATGATGATTCTGTGGTTGGTCATCTGGTGGACGAGATCAAGTTTCTGTCTTCTGTGTGCTTTTACCAAATTCAGGTGTGTTTATGTGGGTAGATCATGTAATGAAGCCGCTAATGCGCCGGCTAATTTGGGATATTTGTGTGTGGAGGGTGAGGAGATCATGTTGAACTCCATACCTAACCACATCTCTTTAATCGTTGCTAACAATATGTTAGCCAATGAGTAATGAAGATACCTAGGGTTCAAAAAAAAAAAAAAAAAAAAGATGCCATATGATGTTTGGCAATTTGCAGTTACCAACTGATGCAAAAACACTAGTTCAATGCAAAGTTGGAAACTGGCAACTAGCAGGTGATGACGCATTCAAATTTCAAGCATTACAATACAGCTTCATTCAGGATTTAGGAAACAACATTACACAGAGCGGAATGAATGCATTACAAAAGAGGGAAACAAACGACAATGTAGCTTTTCGATTACACACAGTGAAAGTGACGCAGATAAGGAGCAAGATCAGTAGAGGGTAGCATGCCCACACACAGACTTACAATTCAGAAAAATCAAACCATGTCTTCAGCCAAGTGGATCTCGAAGTCCATGGAGGGTCGCTGGCACCAGCAGGGTCGGCGTGGCCTCGGAAACCAATGCAGCGGTGCAGCCTGTGGTAGAGGAGACCCGCCGGAAGTCGATCCGGCCGCCCCCCGCGCTTCGCTGGCGTCGATCCGGCGTCGATCCGCCGTGGAGGAGGACGGAGCCGGATCCGCCCGGCCGCGCCGCCCGCCGCCGCCCATCCAGGTTGCTCTTCCTCGCCCGCCTCTCGCCACCTCCGCCGCGTGGGTCCGACGCGCCGCCGCGCCTCCCTCGTCACCCGCATGCCGCCGTCGGAGAAGGGGGCGGATCCGGCCGCCGTGCACCGCCGCCGCCGGAGAAGAACGGGGGCGGATCCGCCGCCCCGTGCGCCCGCCGCCGGAGAAGAAGGGGCGATCGCCGCCCGTGCGCCGACGACGCGCCGGGAAGAAGGGACCGGCCCGCCGCCTCGTCGGCGCCGACGCCGCGGAGAAGAACGGGGCCGGATCCGCCGCCGTCGCCGCGGCCGCCGGAAAGAAGGGGCGGATCAACCGCCGGGCCACCCGCTCGACGAGGATCCGCGCCATGGAGGCTGCGGTCGCCGTCGCCGAGGGAGCCCGCCGCCGCCCGTGGAAGTCGCGCCGCCGCCGCCGCCGAGGAAGCCGCCGCCGTGAGGTCGCGGCCGGGCTGGCGTCATCGAAGCCGCCGCCGGGAGGCCGCCGCCGTGGCTCATGGGCGGAGAAGGGCGGAGAAGAGAGAAGAAGTGTCGGAGGGAAGAGAAAGAGAAGGATCGGATGCGTTGGGGAATGACTGAATGATTTTTTTGTCCCCGTCGAAACCCTAAGTGCCGAAGTTATATATGGCCCAATATATGGAGTGGGTTTGGGCTCGGGGTATTTTACGCTATGGTGTTTCTAACAGTCCCGTCCGCGCAAAATAGACCTATTTTCCGTGACGGGCCACTTATAAATGCCCGCCACGCTAAAATCTTTTTCCGTGGACGGGCAAAACGCCCGCCACGTAAAACAAAAAGCTGAACGTGGCGGAGTATTTTCCGTGACGGACAAAAAAATGTGCCCGCCACGAAAAGATTTTGCAAGTGCTCGCAAAATCATTTCGTTACTAGTGAGAGCTAGCTTCCAAGCCTCTTGGATGAAAGTTTCTGGAGCTGGGGGCCAGAGCCTCCTTGTTGTGACGATGACGACGACTGTAGCTTGCTGACAATCTTCTGTGCAAGTGCTCTCTTTATCCAGACCCGATGGTGGCATGTTACCATTGTTGAATAACATGGCCTCGAGCCCTTCCTGAGCTGTTGTGGAGAGATTCCGTCTGGAGCCAGGCAGCAGCATCTCAGGATTAACCAACAAGAGGTATGCCATGTAGTTGGACATCTGCCTGGATATGGCCGATTTACAGTAGGTCGATTCTTCTCCACGTCTAGGGTAACATGTCCGTAATATATAACCAAAGACAGAGATACCATTTTGATGATAGAAACATGAATGACATGAAGATGATGGGCTCAGGAAGAAGCAGAAATCCGTGGCGATGTGCCAGCGGAGGACGCTCTCATCGAATGGCCCCTTTATGCTCCACCCGAGGCGGTCTTCCAATTCGTTGCCCTCGAGCGTCCAACGGCCCCGGTTGTCGTTGAACCTGCGGTAGCTAGCAGCATCATGCATAGTTTGCTTCCATCCATCCTTGAGATACTGGTGAACTAGCCCACAAATTCTGTGGGACGAGGAACACGGACTTACGCGCCAGTGGTGTTGTTGGTCCTTGAATCCAAGCAGACGACTCACAGTCATCAGTATCTTGTTGCTGTGCTTTATGCTGCTGGCAACGTATCCTATGAAGCTGCATTGAGCGACCATCTCTGGCCAATTCATCTCTGTCCACCCTCCCTTTTCCGCGCCAGGTGTCTCAGAGAAGGTCGCCAAGCTATAAAATTCTAGCCCTGCAGTACAACTAAGCATGACGTATGTAATCTTGACATCGATATCATTATAACCTTCTCTGTGGCTGTGGTGAAAGAGACCGATGGCTACCCACGGTAGAATTATACGTGGCAACTGTATCCATATGGCAAAAAAGTCTTTCACTGTTCTGTTCTCCTCTTTATCTTCGACATGCATTGTCTTGAGTTTGGTGTAGAGAAGATGGAATGCAGTAGCTAGCCCTTGTCGCACTGTGTTATATGCTTCCTCTTCAGTTAACTCGCATAGGAGGATAGTAAGCCGACTAGAATATGAAGTTGAAAGGTCTACAAATAACTTAGACGTCTCATTCCACGCTTGTTGACCATGTTGTCGTATCCTTTCTAATATACCTGTTATTTATACAGCACATACCAGAAATATATAAATCTTATAGTTCAGCGAATTTGTACTGGAAATTCAAATTAAAGTACGAAGTACTAAGCCGATCGAAGTACACTAAGTACATATCTAAGTATTAAATAGCGGGCTATGGTAAATGGTGGTACTTTTTTTTTCTAGGGGCTATAAAGCTATAGTGAAGCTATGCCAGATAGTATTTTATAAGAAAAACTATAAAAACTTTAATAATTGATGCCAAAACAAGGCAAATATGATATTTGGTGAACACAAATACATTTTACAAGTCTAAATAACATTACCAAATACCAATATGACATTACAACATGTTTCATAAAAAATTAATCGTCCCAAATACCAAATTAGTAACAAGTGAAATATGAAATAGTGGTAAATAGCGGCGCTTATAGCGCTAAATAGTCTGTAAGTAGTTGTAAATAGCGGTGTTATTATGAAATGCGAATAGCTTAGCAAATGAAGTCTTTCCAAAAGCTATAGCGGCGCTTATAGCGGTGTTATAGCGAGCTATAGCCCGCTATTTTAAACAAGGGTACAAGACTATAGATGTCCGGATGGCCCATGGCACGGTGGCCCGGTGCGTGCACGGCCCGGTCCGGGTGACGGCGGGCCACGGCGGCATGGCCCGATCGCCGACCGGGCCATGGGCCGCCGCTCGCCCGTGGCACGGTGCGGCACGGCCCGGTGAGAGGGATGGCCCGGTGGCGGCCCGATGATGAAATAGATGGCAGCAGCCCAACAAAACATCAGCCCACAACAAACACAGCAGCCCAACAAAACATCAGCCTAAATCCAACACACCTCACTCATTTCTTCTTCCCCCAAATTGGCAGATGGAGCTGCAGCTCGACACACCCGCCGCCGCCTTCATCCACCACTAGCTCATCGCCTTCCCCACCCACGGCCGGCCCACCCTCCCGGCTCCTCGCACCGGCCGACACCAGCGACGCGCCTCCGCGATCCGCACCTCCACTATCGGCAGCGGCGGCCTGAGCAGGCGGGCAACGCGAGGGCGCGGGCTCACGAGTCCACCAACGCGCCTCGCCCGGCGACCTCTGCCCACGCCCCCGCCCAACGCCGACGTCGGTGAACCCGAGCTCGCCGACGACGGCGCTCCCTTTCTCCCTCGCCCGGCTGCGCCCAGATCCAATCCAGCCAGGAGGAGGCGGCCAGCGCGGCGGCCAGTATGGGCGGCCGGGCGTGGGCCTGGGCGGTGCGGCCAGCGGCCCGTGGGCCCGGCCGACGCGCCCGCGTGGCCAGTAAAATGGCCCACGGACCGGGCCATGGGCCGAGGGTGTGACCCGAGCCCGGTGGCGGCACGGCCCGGCTGGCCCGTGGCCCGACGTGGTCCGCACCGACCGGGCCGCCCGTTGGACATCTATAGGTACATATATATACTGTACACATATATATACTGTATGTACAGATTGACGATCGATAGTACTAATTAAACAGCTAGCTTACCGGCGCGTCTTGGACGATGCATAGTTGTAGAACTAGAAGCAAAGGATCGATAGTACTAGCTTACCTTCTTGCGCCGTTTGTTCTGGGACAAAAAGATCCTTTGTGTTTCACGTACTTCTCCAGCGGATACGTCTCTTGTTTTACAGCAGCAGGTGAGCTCACGAGGCTGTAAATGCTTGCGCTCTTGAGAGCCCATGGCTTGACGAAGCATTTGAGAACCCCAGGGACGAACAACACCATTGCGGCCTGGAACAGCCTCTTGTCTCCATCTGATGGTCGCCAGGATTTCCAGAAGACATAGATGGCAACGGTGACCTGAGACACTGCAGTGAGCAAGTGCCTGCTCCATAGCTCGTTGTCTTCGATGTTGTAGGCGGTGAAGCCGTCATGCCCGCCAAGGTGAATGAGGAGGATGGGTGCCCAGACCACCTCCAGCATGCTGATGCTGCCTCCTCCTCTACGATCTTCACCCGGCGTCGCCTTGTGGCGATTGAAGAGCATGGCAAGGGCGTATATCGCCACAGCATCGCCGGCAAGGTATGCCAGCCAGATTATGGATCTCAACCAACCAGGTATGGCCTTCCTACGCAGACTGCAGAAGATGAGGAGAAGGAATTGGATGGCCAAACTGCTGAGAACGAGGGCACGCAGCTGCGACTCCTCCCACCAGTGAACAGCACTTGTGAGACCCCCATCTCTCTCTCTTTCGTCTCTCTCACCAGCGAACATGTGAGACCCAGCCCAGTGGGCCAATTGGGCCAGGCTGATTTCACGGTCACTGTAGCAGCGAGCTACTGTAGCACCGAAGCAAGTGCTCCTAGGATAGTACCATACCGTGAAATTGAAGTGGAGTAGACCAGCTTAAAAGCTCCGGCCGGGGAGGTTGTTAACTCCGGATCGATCCTTTTGCGCGAAGCGAGGACGAAAACGCAAGAGAGTTAATTAACAGGTGTGGTCCATTCAATGTGTAGAGTGGATCTTAGCCGTCATCTCGGTCGGGGCGTTACAGAACACCAAGCAACTAAGCAAGTGAAGAACCACGGGAATGAAAGAGGTGGTGATTCAGTTCAATCTCTACGCTCTAATCCTAGCTATATGTATCTTTGAACAAGAAAGATGCGGCATCGCTGTCATCATGTGCCGCCTCTATTCTCATATTAACCATACAGGAGTGTACATTTGACTAGCCGTTTGGCAAAATCATATTTTTCTTGACTTGCTCAAATGGTTCCGAGGTCTTCTCTTAAAAATATGCTATATATACAGCCGCTAGATAGAACCTGAGTAACTAGGCAGTATCCCCATAAACAACCCACAACTTGTGTATGTAATTAAACAAGACCTCCGAGACTCCGATGACCGATCGTGCCTTGGGAACATTTATAGTTATCAAGCTCTCTTTGATCCAGAGGTGCCATATGTGAACAAATAGTTATCAGGGTGTACAATATAAGGCCCCGTTTGGGACAACCGAGGTTCACTAGTAAAACTATTTTTTAAAAAAAAACAACAACATTATAAACAACTCTTCAGGCGAAGCTGAGCTGTTGTGAAAAAATTGTTTAGCGAAATAGCTTCACCAATATCTTCATGTATGCATATAAGAGAGAAATAAATGAGAGAGTTGAGATAAGCTATTTTTTAAGCTTATTACAGCTCAAGTCTTTGTGAGAGGGGAGAAAAACAGTTTTACCCATGAAGCTGTTTTGGAAATTAGTATTTGGCAAGAAAAACAGAGAGTTGTGCCAAACAAGCCCCAAGTCAAATCTAAGCTAGGACCTTGATTTCTTCACAACTTATCAGTTAATGAGCGATGGGCACATATTCTATTTTGATTAGAAACAAGAGCGCTCGTTTAAAATTACAAAATGTGCCACGTTTGGATGAAAGATCCGGTGCAGTGATTGCAGTCTTTTTCAAAATAACAGAGGAAGACACACATAAGACAAAGCTCCAACATTAAGCATGTAAATTCAGGATAGACTCTTTGGCTAAAGAGTCTTGTTCTAGAACGTACAGTATATATTATACACCTGGACCCCTAAATTAACTGGGTTACCAGGTTGGAGGCGATGATGAGATACAAAACCAAGCAAAGCTGCTGACGAAGAGATTATCAATCAAACAACAGAAACATCGAATCCCGCTGTTCCTCTATGCCCATATATCCCGTCTCCCTTTCAGAAGCTACTGAAACATTTTTTTTTTATCTCTGCTAGCAATTGCTGTTTGATGAAACACTCACTCTAACTCTTATTATGAGAAGGGAATTTAATCGTAGTATCTGTATCTATGTCGAGAGGGTACATGCCAACTTTGCAATTCTAACTTGAACAGTGACTACTCGGAAGCAAGGAAGGGGATGGGAAGCCGCTGCAGCCTGCAGTAGTCGGAGCGATTAATCAAGATTGTTACCTGGGCGAGGTTGTCGGAGCTGGCGAGTGCGGGTGCTGGTCGGCGGGACGGCCCGATGCTCTCCTTCTCCGGTTCTCCCCGTCCATCTCGGGTTGCCAGGAGACAGCGTCGGGCGGCCCTTGCAGTGGATGAGCCGGCAAGTGTGGAGCCCGCAGAGGCATGGGCGCGCGAGAATTGGGATTGAGCGGGCGGCAGCGGTGACTTGTGAACCGAGTCGGCGGCGGCGGCGGCGACTGACTGGTGACTGGTGCTGGGCTGCAAACTCGGCATCGTCGGCTCTTCTTCCTTGTCTTCCCATGGCCCTTTAGATATTTGGGCTACTGGGGTAGCTGGATGTTGGGCCAGGCAGTCTTGTTAGGAGGCCTGCCTTCTTCTGTTCTTGCAGTTCAGCCGTGAAGCAACAAAGTAATTAACCACAGCTTTGCTAAAAAAAAAAAGCAATTAACCACAGCTCCTGTTTCGCTGCTTAAAAAGCTCCTCTCTTCAGAATTCAGAGGGGGTGATTAACCAAGACATGGCCCAATTCATTGCATTAACCAAGGATTACAGTAGTTTATTACAGTATCCAGGTTCAGAGTTACAGCTCAAAAAAAAAGCACTGAGAATTAAAAAAATTATATCTCTTCGAGCACTATAAATTAGAGCATCCAGGTTCATTTGAGATTATCGATCTGTGTAGCGTTGATGCATGCCACCAATATAATTGGTACTGAGCTACTACGCGTGCAAAACTGTAGCAAAAACTGAAGTTGGACGTCTGGGTCTGCCCTTTCAGAGTTTTGTAAGTTTTGCTCAACTTTCATACTTTTCTGATGATTACTCGGGGACATCTAAGAGCTGATTCCAATTAGCAGTCTAGTAGCTTTCTAAATGCTATCAACGTTTTCTATTCAGAGTTCAGACTTGAGACTTGGCCCCTGCTTACAGGATCTGCACTAGCTTTTGATCGACTAGTATTCTTAGGAATGGCAGTATCATGATGTCGTCTCTGTGGTCTGCTTATACTGAATAATATGATTAATCAGGACATTCATTCACGTGCCAATTGACATCACTTACCACAGTTTAGTTGTCTATATTTGATTCATAAAAAACACTATCAATATCACTCAGATACCTACTTGTCGTTGTGATAGTAAGAAAGATTACGAAGGATTATTCACGTTCTACAGCAGTAGCAGGCCCCACATAATTTGGTACTGACGATAGCATTTCAATGTGTATGTAAACACTAAACAGTGCAGCTAAGTTACTCAACATACTCGTTGTCAGAGAATAACAAATATTGTCTTGTTGTTAGATGCACTGCCAGTCATTGAGTAACAGTGATTTCCATTGTTATACAAATTGAAACAGAGATGATCTACTGGCAGAAAAAGTTCCTGAATTCTCAAATTAACACCAAAGCATTACAGGGTGCAGAAGAAAGTGAAACCTACATAAATGTAGCTACTCACAAAACATTTCTGATGAAGGAGTGGCTAGCCTACACAAGAGATCTACCTAGCAATTTCAACTGCAGAACATAGCCAAGAAAAACAGTTTCCTACCACTTAACTACTTCGTCATACAGAGTATAGAACATACAAAACAGTAATACCCTACTGATCAAACAACAGATTAGCAATCGTAAGGGAGTGGACAATGGACATACATCAATGTAGCTTTTATATCCACTAGATCAAGCCACAAATTTCAGGCACCGTGTATCATTGTGTATCCTGATGGAGTGCTAATGTTGCAACTGCAATTTGCGTGTTCAGAGATGCCATTTGATATTTGGCAAGTTGCAGTTATCAACTGATGCAAAAACACTAGTGCAAATGTGCAATGCAAAGTTGAAAACTGGCAACTAGGTGATGACACATTCAAATTTCAAGCATTACAGTACACCCTCAGGATTCAGGAAACAACATTACACAGAGCGGAATGAATGCATTACAAAAGAGGGAAACAAACGACAATGTAGTTTTTCGATTACAGACAGTGACTGTGAGTCTGTGACACAGATGAAGAGCAAGATTAGTAGAAAGCAGCATGCCCACAGACAGACTTGCGAATTGAACACTACTACGTAGTAATTACGAAAAGGGCTGAAAATAGGATTAACCATAAGGGTGGACGAGGTGCAGCAAAATCAAACCATGTCTTCAGCCATGCGGATCTCGGAAGTTGATGGAGGGTCACTGGCACCAGAAGCGTCGGCGTGGGCCTCTGAAGCCGGTGCAGCGATGTCGCCGGTGGTGGAGGAGACCCGCTAGGTGCTGGCACCAGCAGCGTCGATGTGGGCCTCAGAAGCCGGGTGCAGCGGTGCCGCCGGTGGTGGAGGAGACCCACTCGGTAGTCGATGTTGTTGGACCAGTGGTGGCGTTGTTCCCTGTCCCAGTCCCAGCGGCTTCATGGCTTGGAATGTCCTCCCTCTTCAGCTTGTCGGTGAAGGTCTCCATCCCCATGTAGAGCAACAGGAGCCAGACGTAGGAGAGAAACTCGCCGCCACTGCCCAAAGCCTTGGCATGCAGGTATCCTCTGCACCTGCTGGCGGAGAAGCAGAGCATCTCAACCCAGACGCCTTGGATCACCTCCCACTTCTTCTCATCGCCTAAGTTCTGCAACCTTTGAGCAAGCATCCAAGCCTCATGGATGATAGTTATTTTTGGGGGACCGGAGTCTGCTTGTGATGATGACTTTAGCTTCTCGATAATCTTCAGTGTAAGCTCTCTCTTGTTATCCAGTGGCAGTGGTTGGTTGTCATCCTTGAATAAGGCCTCGAGGTCTTGGTGAGCTGCTGTGAAGAGATTGCGCCTGGAGCCAGGCAGCAGCATCTCAAGATTAACGAACAAGAGGTACGCCATATAGTTGGACATCTGTGTGCATAGGACGGCTTTTACAGTCGGTTAGTTCTTCACTACATGGAGAAGAACTAGTCCGGTTGTTTCTTTCCTCAAATTGAGAAGATCTAGTCCCCATTTCTCTAAAAAAAATTGACCTGGGAGATGGGACCTCATGAAAGGCACATCTGTATCCATGGTCTGAGGATGAAGAGCTAGAGAAGAAGCAGAAATCCGTGGCGATATGCTAGAGGAGGACGCTCTCATCGAAATCGAATGGCCTGTTCCTGATTGTGCTCAGCTGGCTCAGACCTTCACAGCTGCGGTGGTTGTTGAACCTGCGGTAACTTGTAGCGTCCTGTATTTTTTCCTTCCACCCATCTTTCAGATACCCAAGAACCAGCTGTGAAATTCTGCGAGACGAGAAGCATGACTTCATGCACCAGTGTTGGTCAAGGAAGTCCTTGCATCCAAGCAAGCTTGCAATCCACATTATCTTGCTGTGCTTCATGTTGCGGGCAAAGTATCCTATGAAGCTGTATTGAGAGACCACCTCTGGCCACTCTTCCCAAACCTCCCCCGTGAGATTTAGCTCCTCAGAAATGGAAGAAATGGAAAAAAATTCTTGAGCTGCAGTACAACAAAGTATGACGTATGTTATCTTGACATCAATGTCGTTGTAAGCTTCTCTGTGGCTGTGCTGGAACAGGCCGATGGCTGCCCACGGTAGCACCAAGCGTGACGTCTGTGTGAATGCGGAGAAAGTGAATTTCTCCCCTATGTCATGTTCTGGATCCATAATCGCTGTCTTGAGTTTGGTGTAGAGAAGAAGGAAGGCAGTAGCTAGCCCTTGTCGCACGGAGCCATATGCTCTCTCCTCCGTGAGCCCGCAGAAATACTCAAGGATGCTAAGCCGACGAGAATATGAAGATGAAAGGTCTACAAATGGCTTAGACGTCTCATTGTGCCCTTTAAGCTTTTCTCTTATCGTTTCTTCTCTCGCTCGTCTTACTGAATTGGAGATGAAATTAAAGTAAGTACGTACGTACATACATATATATACACATACTGTACGTACAGATTCATAATAATAAATAAACAGCTAGCTTACCGGCGGGCCGATCACTGATGAATTCAGAACAACGAAAAGCCAGAACAGCCATTTTTAAACAGCACAATGCTCTCGCTCGTCTTACTCTGAAAATCATGCCTGTGCCTGTGGCTGCCCTCCACCGCTGCATGCCTTCTGCGGCGTTGGAAAAATATCGATTAAAATGAGTGGAAAAAAAAAAACTACGGTCTGGAGTTATTATATACTATTGCTGTATAAGGAGTCGTGAGGAATACCTTGCGCCAACACACTTGGACGACGGCCTTCAGCCTCCATAGAACTAGAAGCCCTTGCTGCTTGCGCCTCATCCTCAACTTCTTCCGTTTCCGTTTGTTTTCGGAGAAAATCCTTTGCTCGTTTCACATACTCCTCCAGGGGATACATCTCCCCTTCCTTTTGTTTTACAGCAGCAGAGCTGATGAGGCTGTAAATGCTCGCGCTCTTGAGAGCCCATGGCTTGGCGAAGCATTTCATAACCCCGGGCACGAACAACACGATTGCTGCCAACAACAAACACTTATCGCCGCCTGCAGGCGGTGACCAGGATTTGCAGAAGACGTAGATAGCCACGGTGACCTGAGACGCTGCAATCAACAAGTGCCGGCTCCATAGCTCGTTGTCTTCGATGTTGTAGGCGGTGATGCCGTCTTGTCCTCCAAGGTGAACCAGGAGGATGGGTGCCCACACTACCTCCAGCATGCTGTTTCTTCTGCCGCCTCCTGGACCTTCATCTACCTTATGGCGGTTAAAGAGTGTGGCGAGGGCGTATATGGCCACGGCATCGCTGGCGAGGTATGCTAGCCACAATGTGAATCTCAACCACCCGGGAATGGCGCTTCTACGCAGATAGGAAATGAGGAAGAGAAGAAATTGGATGGCCAAGCTGCAGAGAACGAGGATACGCAGCTGCCACTCCTCCCACCAGTCCACAGCTCTCGTGAGGCCTCCCATCCCTCTCTCGTCTCTCACACAAGCACACGCGCGGACGCCAAGCAAAGTGTGAGAGCCTTGGAATAATGGAGAGGTGCTGGAATAATGGAAGTGCGGTGGTGACTCGGTGTTCAGGGTCACCCACTAGTATGTAGTACATTTGCAAAAGAGTATTATTAGCGACAAACGCGGCGTTTTTTTAATAACAATCACTAGGGTGCTCTCTCCGTGTCCCCCGTGTTTTTCTGGACAGTAAAAAGGTGGTACATGAGCAGTATATAAACAGTAATGTGCATGGATGATGAACAGTCACTGATGCGAACGGTGGAGGAGGCGCTGCGCGCTCCTTGCTCCTGGTGCGTAGTTTAGTTACACATGAAATTCAAAATGTTAGTATTTTGGTAATTACTGTAGCACTTTGTTTATACTTGACAAATATTGTCTAATCATGAACTAACTATGCTCAAAAAATTTGTCTCGTGATTTACAAACCAAATTGTGCAATTAATTATTTTTTTACCCCATTTACTACTCCATACATATGTTCCTAGATTGATGTGATGGAGAGACAATGAAAAACTTGAAACTTTGAACGTAACTAAACAAGGCTTAGTACGCACCCGCCGTGTTTCTTTTCTACGGACAGCAAAAGGTACACAAACAGTACTCCTAGAAAAGGAGGTTGTAAGGGCGGCCCGCTCGGTAAAATTTGAAATGGAAAGAGCAGATGATTATAGTTGTTTTGCTATACAAAAGTGTAAATATGACAACACGCATCCTCAGCCGACGCATTTACAACAGTGTAAAATACATCCATGCACAACATATGTGCTACTCCACCGTTCATAGTAATCTTTCTTTTTCTCAGTCGTCGGTAGCTCAACTTGATCATTTTTTCCCCCACCGGACGAGTCGGACCTATCTTTTTGGGTCAGGTCTAGGTGAGCTGTCCGCGAAGTTTCCTTTTTAAGATAATGGACAATATTTTATACTCGGCTTCATCTACCAACAGGTAGAATCAGGCCAATTATTACAAGTTGAGGCCACAGGTCTGAAAAAAGAAGGGAAAAACCTCTAGAAGCTCTTGAAAGTCATCCAAAGCATTCTGGCTTGCTACAAAACAAGAATACACCGATGAATAGCAGCAACATAAAGAATCTAAGGAGATACTAGGCTGGCACCAACACTAACAAACCAATCTTCTAAAGCGACGCCTTCAACAAGAGCATGACATGCGAAGATACCATCGTCGCCTGACCAGGAAGACCGGTACTGGATTTTCATCCCGAAAGATCGATCTCCAAGGCGCTCGGTGCTGGAGAGAAGTGACGACGCCTCCAGCGAGGAAGTGGCACCCACAGACGTCACCGTCGTCTGACACGCTGATTGTCCCACCAAGATCCATGTCGTTACGCCAATGAACACCGAGGGAGATGCTGCTAGATTCAGAACAATGGAGGTCTTGTGAGGTTCACCACCATCATTGAAGATACGGCCTCAGTCGAAGCGGCGCCAGACTGTCACCGCAACGCGCCACCTACGCCTCCATGCGCAGCAGCGCCCTAGAGCCCTAGGACCCGCAAGGGGATCGGATCCATCGCTCGAGGCCCAGATACGCCGTCGTCGGAAGCGTCGTCGGACGGCCGCTACCCGCGTGGCCACCCACACCTCGAAGCCTCAGACCCAGCCTCACATCGTCAGTCACCAAGTCTCCTCCACCTATGCTCCCTGCATGCACCTCCACCTCCTCCGCTAACCGTGATCGAGCCGCAAAAAGCGGATCCGAATTGACGCCCAATGTCCCGATCGTTAGAAAAGCGCTCAAACACCATGCGCGGCCGGACGCGTCGCCGACCACCGTCCGAACGGCACCTCTACGCCGGACGCGACTCCGAGATGTTGTTAAACGACGCCACCGCCGAACGTGCGAACCTCTACCGCCAGACGCCGCGCCCCAACGTCCGACGCGTTCACCCCACGCTCGCCACCCGACGTCACTCCAGCGCCGGACGCCGGCAATGCGCCGAACGCCGCCGGACGCCGGCAATGCGCCGAGCACGCTGACACGCCGATGCAGCCACTCGCGCCCACAAGAAACCACCACGCGCCGACCCTCGGCCCCAACCGCTCGACGCCACCACTTGAGCGTCCGACGCTTGTAAAACTCGTTTTACAAGTCATCGCAAACGCTAACTTCTCCACCTTTGCTCAAACATGCTAGCCAACAAGTTAACCAACTTGTGCATGAGGAATAGCATGATTTCTCCAACAATTTGCATCCGGCGCAATAGAAAATATGCATCTCATTTTTCTGAAAGCGCCAAATCCTGCCTCGCAAGCTCGGCAAGAGGGTGAGCGGTACCCAAACCCATCTCAACCCTACAAAAACCATCACCTTTAGAAATGTGCCAACACCACCAAGTGTACATCACCATGTGCATGTGTGTTAGCATTTTCACATTCAATTCAAAGGGAGGGTTAGCTCTTGTTCTCGCCACGCCACTCGATCCTAACGCATCGCAGTTAGATTGCACAACTAGCACTAGATGACCGATATGCAAACAAGTTTGCCCCTCTTGATAGTATGGCCATCTATCCTAAACCCGGTCATAAACTTCTCTAAGATCCTCATGACCGGCGAAATGAAATGCCCTATAGGTTATACCTTTGCCTTGCGCATTTCCATTCCGCTCCATCTCCAAGTGTCGATGCAACACATGCACAAACACAATCAAGAATGATATGATCCACTCCATATCATCACACGACCCTCTTGGTCCATCGATCTTGACCTCACTTGCTCTTCACCGTTGCGGCGGTCCATCGGCGCCAAGTCTTGCTCAAGCTTCACCACCTCGTGGTCCATGACTTCAAAGCCTTGACTCGCCCTTCACACTTGTAACCGGTCCATCAAGCCAAGCCTCATCTTGATCTTCACCATCTCGGTCACATGACTCCATGTCATGTCTCATATGCAATAAAGCTCCTTCATTGCGTCATCACATGTGAACTAATCTCCTGTGTATTATCTCAATCATACATTATTAGTTCACCTAATGTTGATACTCAATTACCAAAAACCACAAGGGATCATTCACAACGTCGCCCCAAATGCAGCCCAGGACGACGCCGATGACGATACACGCAAGGAGGAAGGGGACGACAGACGGGAGGAGATCCCACCACCGTCAGCCCCTGCGCAACCCGAGCCCTGGCTGGTGCCGCCGCATTCATGACCAGGCATCCCCGCCGAGCCCCACACAGTCCTAGGAAGCCATGCCATTGGTTAGCTGCAGCACCGTGCCGCCAATCCACCAAGATGATAGGAGGATCCCCGCCACCGCTATGCCGCATCGATGCCGGCGACCTGCTCTGGTGGAGGCGAGGTAAGGAAGAGGAGGGTAGAAGAGACGACAGTGGCGCTAGGGTTAGGCCCCCGGCGTCGCCCGCGTGGGGGAGACGACACGCAGGGGTTACACGGAGCCACCTCTGTTTCTATATCTCCTGTACCTATCTATCCATCCCTGAAAGGTCCCTTGTGATTTTTGGTAATTAAGTGTCAACATTAGGTGGACTAATAATGTGTGATTGAGATAATACACGGGGGATTAGTTCACATGAGATGATGCAATGAAGGAGCTTATTGCATATGTAACATGACATGGAGTCATGTGACCAAGATGGTGAAGATCAAGATGAGGCTTGACTTGATGGATCAAGTTGCAAGTGTGAAGGGCAAGTCGAGGCTTTGAAGTGATGGACGCGAGGTGGTGAAGCTTGGGCAAGACTTGGCGCCGACAGACTGACGCAACGATGAAGAGCAAGTGAGGTCAAGATCGATGGACCAAGAGGGTCATTGTAACAGAACCTCCTAATTATCGGGCCCACCCCGCACTGTCATTGTCTCAAAGACCTCGACAACAAAGCGAGATACACCCAATAACTTAAGAAGCTGTCGAGTGTCATCGAAAACCCGATTACACCACTCATACCAGATCAACAAAGGAGTAGCTACAACATTACAACATTTGTTATAAAAATATAGATCGAGTGCGGAAGAATAATAACATTAATTTTACAAATTGTAAATAAGTTACATTTGAGTAAACTTAACTTAATTAATTTGCGGAAGCTGAGTAGACTAGAAGACAATCAGATCATGTCGTGCCCACCGACATAACCTTGGTTAAACAGCACGAGTCAGTACCTGCAACAAGGGTTAACAAACCCCGAGTACGGAGTACTCAACAAGACTTACCCGACTAAGAAAATAGGAGAAGACTCGTGAATGCTTGGTCTAATAGGATTCAAGGTAAGGCTTTGAGCAAGAATCAAGGACTCTTTTTGCAGAAAAGCTTACTAGTAGTGAATCCTTACTTTCAACATTTTAAACCCAAATTAGTTTTTTACCTATTCTAGGTGATCTTACACTATAGCATACACTTGTAGAAGTTTCATCACTTATTCCATCTCTTCACTGTTCCATAATTAATCTACGATGTAAGGGGGAAACCAAGTCTCCATATCCGAGAAGCACGGCGATTTCGAAATCGATTAACCCAGCTGGGGAGTTCTTTCCACACGACATATGTAGCACTTAAGCTTGCATATATCAACCCTTTCTTGGATACTCAAAACGGAACCGCGTCCTACGCCACCCGAGAATACCGTACACCTCCAATCCGGGACTTTAACCCACGAGGGTAACATGTACTCCCGCCATCTCTCCACTCCCAAAGTCGCGGTTGTACGCTTTCCGATTTGACACCACCAAGATTAGGCTTACCGGAGTATGCGTCCCGTAACTAGTTTCGACTGTGATGGGGCGACACCCATGACAGACGTGCCATTGGTCCAAGACCTCAGGCGCAGATTGCGTTCCATAGTCTCGGTCCACATTGCTTACAACGCCGCGGTCCTTAATCGACAAGCCGAAATACTACACCGAGACTCCATTCTCGCTGCAAATTACCCGACCGGTCTCAACTTTCAACACCATATCCCGGTGTGGTTTCATCATATAACATCCTTTCTCATCAAATGCCACTTCGAGCTGTCATAAGACACTTGTCACATTTTGACTCAAAAGTCTAACTAATATAGCAAGGCTAAGCGTTCTAGCATTTTATCAAAAGCGGCTATCAAGGTAGGTATCGAAATAATCAAGGATGGATAATGCATCAATTAGGTTATCACACAACTCCTATCACCTAATGCATTGAATAAAGCAAAGGTGATATAAAGCTTTGTAAAACACAAGGAAGGTTTAAATGAACCGGGGCTTGCCTTGGTTGATGAAATATCCCTAAAAGATTGTCGCAAACTTGACGGATCGCAGATCTTCTAACTTGGTTCGACAAGATGATCCTCTTCCACGGCTTGATCAACAATTTCTCGATCGCCTTCGTTCACTATACGTAAGAATAACATATGCTTTACATGATGCCATGTATATAAACATGAGGTGCAAGAGTGCATGAAATGATAAACGCTTGAGTACACTTTCCTTCACGAAAAAAGTTGCAACCTAACAAAACCAACTTGTTGAACTACTCTACGAGATATCATCACCATTGCCTAAGGAGTTCTCAAGGATCATCTGACAGTGGTGTGGTGTAGGGTTCACAAAACAACCCAAAATTCACCCAAAACCCTAAGTTATAAAGCGCTAAACAATTTGTTTAACACATAAAATAATAGGGCTTAAAATAATAAATATTTTAATTTTCCCCAAACAAGCTCAAAATTTTTGTATAGGTAGATCATGTCATAAAACATTACCAAAATAATTTTCATGATTTTTGGATAAATAAAATAATTATTAAAAAAATCAAGGAAGATGCATTTTTCAATTAAAATTTGTATTTTTAAATCATGCCCAAACTATTCAAAATGCAAGTTTCAAATTTTTCATGGATAGACATATCCATGGGAAGGCTACACAAAAATTTTCAGAATTTTTGAGCTAATATTTGAATTTGTACAAAATTTGGAAAATCGGACACTATTCAAATAAAAGGAATTGAATAAAACATTTTATAAATAGAAAAAGGTTCTTTGGCTGAATTTGGCACATTGCGCACGACCAGACCGTGCATGGCCCGTCGCTTCATGATGGGCTCGCCTCTAAAGGAATAGTGAGAAACCGGGTTCGCGTTAGCGGTGTTGGGCCGCCCAAAAGCTACATGATGTTTAGCCCGACATCGTTCACGTGCCACGCCGTGTTCACCGGTGGTGACGCGGCGCTCACGCTGCCGCGGCGGCGCGGCCGCGTTCTAGCGCCGGTGATGGACGAAAAGGAAACGGGAGAAGGAGGACGGCCGGGGCTCACCGGTGATGGGGCGGGGCTTGGTTGCGGCGGGGCTAGGCGGAGGTGGGTCGTCGGCGGAGCAGCGTGGCGGTGGCGGCGAGGACGACGTCCGTTCCGACGAACCGAGTCACGGGCGGGCAAAGAAGCGAGTCGATCACGACTACATCATCGAAAGGGAAGGAAAACGCGAGGAAGAGCAAGTAGAAGCTCACCGGAGCGAAATGGCGACGGCGAGGTCGAGCCCGGCGGCGCGGTCCGGCCGGCGGGAAGAAAGAAGGGCTCGCGACGGCGAAAGGGGTTGCGGCCGGGTTCCGAGAGGGAGATGAGGAAATTGCGAAGCGGTTGGGGTAGATGGTTTAGCAAGAAAAAGCTACGACGACGGGCGTGCGATGGCGGCGGAGCGGAGGCGGTTCCGGCGGGGCGGCGAATGAAGAAAAGGGCACCACGTCGCCGGTGGTGGCCTATTTATAGGGGAGAGGGTCGGACAGTGGACAGCGACGTCGCGAAGGTCTCAGTGGTCGGCTTCAAAGCGGGTTCGCCGGTGGACGGACGGCGCGGCTTGGCGCCGGCGGTGGCGGGGAGGGGTTGGCCGGGTCACCGTTGATCCCAAACCCTAACTTCAAATTTTCCAAATTACTCCCAAATTTTGAACTAAACTCAAAAATTTCCAAAAAGCAACTTGCCTTAATTTTTCAAGATCTACAATTTTTACAATTGGAAGATTTTCAAATTCGGTCTCTAAATATGACTTTTTGAAATGGGGTCAAACTTTTTGAAATTTGAATTCAAAATTACTTTTGAAATCATGTAAAAACTTGAAAAACTTTGTACATGACTTTTGTTCCTCTCAACAAGATCTACAAACTAGTTTTTGGAAATTTTCTCAAATTTTGCATATATTTTGAAATATAGAAAAGGGGGCAATTAGGGTTTTTGATAAAATTCAAAATTTCTTTAAAATTTTGAACTAAACTTTGAAAACTCAAAATACCAACTTTGCTCTATTTTGAAAACTCTACCTTTTCACTTTAATAACCATACCCAAATTCTTGATAGATTTTGAATAAAAGAAAAGGGGACAAACTAGGATTTTAAAAAAACTAGGGTTTCCGACAAGGGGAATAGTTTCCCGAATCCGATTCCTCTCGTCTTATCGACCGATAAAGCAACCAATCATAACAAAACTTATTTTTGTCCAAATACAAAGCTTAACTAGTAAATAACACACTGGGTGTTACATACTCATGTGATGATATGGAGTGGATCATATCATTCTTGATCGTGTTAATGCATGTGTTGCATTGGCACTTGGAGATGGAGCGGAATAGAAATGCGCAAGGCAAAGGTATAACCTATAAGGCATTTCATTTTGCCGGTCATGAGGAGCTTAGAGAAGTAATGACTGGATTTAGGATAGATGGTCGTACTATCAAGAGAGGCAAACTTGTTTGCATATCGGGTCATCTAGTGCCACTTGAGTGATCTAACTTTATGATGTGTCGATCGAGTGGGCGTGGTGAGAACAAGAGAAAATCCTTTAAAAATAATTGTGAAAATTCTAACACACATGCACATAAAGATGTACACTCTTCGCGTGGACCTTCACCTTGGGATTTGTCACCGCCATTTGCTTATGAATCATCAAGTGGGTGAATCGCCTAATCGAGGAACCACTAAGGTGTCGGTCGAAACAACGAGGAGTAGGGGGAAGTTGGCAAGCCTCTCGAGACCTCGCAAAAGAATCACCGGTGTCATCTTGTGTCCACTCTTCGCGGTGGTTTTCCTTCTCGCTCACAAGCTTCACATTTACTTTGTTATATGCCTTCGCTTGCTTGTGTAGTGTTGTTGTAACTATCTAGCTTGTGTAGCTTGTTTAATTACTTTGCTAAGTTTGTGTAACTAAGTACTTTGAGCCTTTGGGTTAGGCGTGTGTCGCCTTGTCCATTGTGCATCTAGTGAGCTTAGGTTGGCTTTGTACTTTTGCTCATTAGAATTGTGTAGGAGCTCACCCGTTCTTGAAGTACTAGTGCTTAGGTTTGTGTGACCTTGTATTAGAATTGATTAGGAGCTCAAGCTAGGCTTTTCACCTCACTCTTCTTGTGTAGGATCTTTTGTGAGGTGATTTAGAGTCATAGATAGAGGGGTGAAGTCTTGGCTAGACTAATTAGTTTAATTCCACATTAGTTTCGGTTAGCCGGTGCGTTTAGTTTTAGAAAGGACTATTCACCACCCTCTAGTCCGTCATCTCGACCCTTCAATCCCATCCGCGGAGTTTATATTATGTGTAAGAGCATCTCTAGTGGGAGCTCCCAATCAGGGTCCGTAGTTATTATTTGAGGGCGTTGCTATTTGTTGGATCTCTATTTTCCACTTCTAACTCTAGCCACTCAGCTCTCATTCCATTTCCATTTCCATTTCCATCTCCTAGGGGAATATGAGGTTCTTATTCCTAGGGGCTTGGAAATATGATTTGGGAGGGCATGGAAAACGAAAGCATATATGAGAACTCTGTTGGAGTTGAATTTTTTAGCTTACCATCTAAAATTTGAGTGGGGCTTGTTTGAGGGCTTGGGCTAGAGTTGCTCTAAAACAACTAAAATTAATATTTTGGGGCGGCGATGCCTAACGCCCGTGTGTAGCTAAGAAGAGGAAAGCCGGCACCAATCGGAAGAGCTCTAGTGTGGCAGGGGCTGGCATCAAGGCCGCGACAACGGTGATTGTGAGGTGGCCTTATGCATCCCCTGTTGGTCGCGGCATGGGTTCTGTTGTCACACTCGCACTCATCTCCGTTGGAAAAAAAAATCAGGTTGAGCTACCGGCGACCGAGAAAAAAAAAAAGGATTGTTGTGAACAAAGTGGAGTAGCACATATGTTGTGGATGGACGTATTTACACGATAAAAGCGATATCGCTCCTGTTGAATCGTAAATCCCGCGTGCTGGCTTGGAGATGATTTCTATCATACAATGCGGTGCTCGCCGTTAATGAGACCTAGGAGCACGAGTTGAGCTTATGTTTTGCGAGACAACAAGACTATTCTTGTCAAATTCAACTGAGTTCGATAGGGTTTCTTTTGCAAGGTCTACCGAATAAAGACGAGGGTTAGGAACGTTATGTACGCGTCTTTAGGGCATGTTCGATCCACAGATGGGACTTAGGAGAACGAGTTGAGCTCATGTTTTGCAAGACAGCGTGAGGGCGCGACAAGGAGCGAGGACGTCCGGTTAGGGGATAACATGGCACGGCGGCCTCCAAGCCAGGAGAGTGCACGGTACTCCAGCCGCCCGTCCACATCGCTTCAAGAGGGGATGGGGATATATTTTAGCGCAAGGCTTGCTTCTCCCCGTGTGGCACGCTGGAATGTTGGATCTCGCGCCTTGGTGCTTGTAGACGACGATCCTATACAGCGCGTCCTCCTCCGGATGACGTGGCTTGGGAGAACCGTAGAAACAAGGGAAACATGGTCCTTCTTAGGCTCACGACTTCGTATTTTTGTAGGCTAGGAAATGCCCCTAGCATAGCATGTACATCAACTTGGCTTACAAAAAAAGAAACAACACATTTAAAAGATCATGATAGATCAATCTATTTTCTAAACAACACGCTAGCTATCCATATTACATGTGCTCGTACAAACCTATAACACCAAGCCTAAACATGCATTGTTTAACAAGCACGAGCCCGCCGCCGTCCTCACGCGAGACAACGATCTCGCCTCGATCCTAGCCTATGAGGGGGCGTTTTGTAAAATGTACAGGATACAGATGAGTCTGGACTACGTGTTGTACATGCCCATAAAGCTTTGTAGTAGGGTCAGAAATAAATTAAAGGTGAAACAGACCAAATAGTGATTGAGTTTTAGAGCAAGTACAATAATAAACGTATAGCTAAGCTAGTCGGCATTTTGTTGACATGAGGAAAGAAGAGAGACATATCGATGAGAGTTTGGCTCATATGCAATGCAAACAACAAGCATTTTTTTAGGAACGGCCGACTGACCGAAAGTGATTAGTTAGGGCCTTTTTGGTTCCATGGGACTAGGGACTAAGGACTAATTTTTAGTCCACTACTACACAAACGAGGTCTATCATCGGATAGAAAATACACTACGATTCCGATTCCCAACTAGAACCTCGGGATAAAGCTTAATTTCTCCAGGTTCACACCAACAACCGGGACTAAAGGTCCGTGGGTGACGCGCCAAAAGAGACTCCGGGGCTAAAGGTCTCCAACAAAGTGTACTAAAGCCCTTAGTCCCTTATTGAGAAGAACTGGGAGTAATAGTTTCGGGTTTCTCCAGTTATAGCTTACAACCGGGACTAAAAGTTTTTTTAACTCGTATATACTAGCAACGTCCTTTTTCCACATAAGACCCCGGGGTTTCTTCTTGTTCCCACCTGCCTCCTTAGCATGACATGTAGGAAAGCGTATATAGGGAAATACATTTTCCCTTAATTACATATTTGCCATTCCGATTATAATGCTTATAACATTTGTGTTTTAAATCCGATTCGATTAAGTTCTAGTTCTATTAGCTTCGTGTTTAACTTTAATACATGCTCGTTTCATTATTTTAACTAATTATAAGTGTTAAAATTTGAGTTTGATTTAATAAATTTGTAATTAACTAATAATATTTGGTCGCATACGATACGTAGAAAAATACAAGAATTCTAAAAATGACTAAAAACCTAGGATTTTGCGTGGGGCCTTAATTTGGGTGTAAACCACCATAAAAAATTTGAGGAAGTTTGGACATAGGCGGAGCAGACGTGCTTCACAGTGGTATACGGAACCTTTCACCGAACTCTATCCTTACACTTAGGTTTCTCATGGTTGTGTGGCCCGTGCGCTTTGCGGTGTGCTATCGACCTCAAACTTTTTCGAGACGTCTACATGGCATGTGTGAAGGCACCGCCAAGTTTGAGAATTTTTCCGAATTGTTTGGTACTTTTCTCTCGATTATTTTAATTACCGCGCGACTTCTCCCTAATTATACATTGAACTGCGACCACCCCGAAAAGACACGAAACGGTGCCAAACTTTGCCGCAAGGTCTCTTGTGCCCTAGGAGGCAAAACTTGTGGAGGCTTCGGTGCGGAATTATTGTGTTTTCAAAGTGTAATTCACCATATTTGGTCGTGCAGCGGCACGTAAAAAATACAAGAATTCCAAAATGGCTAAAAACCTAGGATTTTTGCGTGGGGCCATATTTTAGGTGTAATTGACCACAAAAAAAAAATTGAGGAAGTTTGGACATAGGCGGAGCGAGCGTGCTTCACAAAGGGTATACGGAACATTTCACCGAACCCTATCCTTACACTTAGCTTTCTCATAGTTGTGTGGCCCGCGGCGCTTTCTTTGTGTGCTATCGACCTCAAACTTTTTCTAAGGAGTCTACATGGCATGTCCGAAGGCACCGCCAAGTTTGAGAATTTTACGGATTTGTTTGGTACTTTTCTCGATTATTTTAATTACCGCGCGACTTCTTCCTGCAGATTTATACGTTGAACTGCGACCACCCTCGAAAAGACATGAAAGCGGTGCCAAACTTTGCCGCCCGGGTCTCTTATGCCCTAGGAGGCAAAACTTGTGGAGGCGGGTGCGAAATTATTGTGTTTTCAAAGTGTAATTCACCATATTTGGTCGACGCGGCGTAAAAAAATACAATAATTCCAAAAATGACTAAAAAAACCTAGGATTTTGCTGGGGGGGGCATATTTTGGGTGTAAATGACCACAAAAAAATTTGAGGAAGTTTGGACATAGGCGGAGGAGGCGTGCTTCACAAAGTGGTATACGGAACCTTTCACCGAACCCTATCCTTACACTTAGGTTTCTCATGGTTGTGTGGCCCGTGCGTTTTTCTTTGTGTGCTATCGACCTCAAACTTTTTTTCTCGAGGCGTCTACAAGGCATGTATGAAGGCACCGCCAAGTTTGAGAATTTTCTGAATTGTTTGGTAATTTTCTCGATTATTTTAATTACCGCACGACTTCTCCCTAGTAATTATACGTTGAACTGCGACCACCCCCGAAAAGACTCGAAACGGTGCCAAACTTTGCCGCAAGGTCTCTTGTGCCCTAGGAGGCAAAACTTGTGGAGGCCGGTGAGAAATTATTGTGTTTTCAAAGTGTAATTCACCATATTTGGTGCGCGCGGCACGTAAAAAATACAATAATTCCAAAAATGGCTCAAAAAAACCTAGGATTTTGCATGGGGCCATATTTTAGGTGTAAATGACCACAAAAAAATTTGAGAAAGTTTGGACATAGGCGGAGCGCGAGACGTGCTTCCACAAAGGTATACGTAACCTTTCACCGAACCCTATCCTTACACTTAGGTTTCTCATGGTTGTGTGCCCCGTGCGCTTTGCTATGTGCTATCAGCCTCAAACTTTTTCTAAGGAGTCTATATGGCATGTCCGAAGGCACCGCCAAGTTTGAGAATTTTTCTCGGAATTGTTTGGTACTTTTCTCGATTATTTTAATTACCGCGACTTCTCCCTAATTATACGTTGAACTCTAACGCCCACCCCTAAAAAAGACACGAAACGAGTGCCAAACTTTGCCGCAAGGTCTCTTGTGCCCTAGGAGGCAAAACTTGTGGAGGCCGGTCGAAATTATTGTGTTTTCAAAGTGTAATTCACCATATTTGGTCGCGCAGCGCAAGCGTAGAAAAATACTGATAATTCCAAAAATGACTAAGAAAACCTAGGATTTTTCGCGGGGGGCCATATTTTGGGGGTAAATGACCACAAAATTTTTTTTCGAAGTTTGGACATAGGCGGAGCGTGACGTGCTTCACACGGTGGTATCACGGAACCTTTTACCAACCCTATCCTTACACTTAGGTTTCTCATGGTTGTGTGGCCCGTGGCGCTTTGTCGTGTGCTATCGACCTCAAACTTTTTTCTCGAGGTGTCTACAAGGCATGTATGAAGGCACCGCCAAGTTTGAGAATTTTCTGAAATTGTTTGGTACTTTTCTCGATTATTTTAATTACCGCATCGACTTCTCCCGGTAATTATACGTTGAACTACGACCACCCCGAAAAGACACGAAACGGTGCCAAACTTTACCGCAAGGTCTCTTGTGCCCTAGGAGGCAAAACTTGTGGAGGCCGGTCGCGAAATTATTGTGTTTTCAAAGTGTAATTCACCATATTCGGTTACGACGCAAGTACGTAAAAAATACAATAATTCCAAAAATGGCTCAAAAACCCTAGGATTTTGCGTGGGGCCATATTTTGGGTGTAAATGACCACAAAAAAAAATTTGAGGAAGTTTGGACATAGGCGGAGCGACGTGTGTTCACGAAGTGGTATATGGAACCTTTCACCGAACCCTATCCTTACACTTAGGTTTTTCATGGTTGTGTGGCCTATGCGCTTTGGAGTGTGCTATCGGCCTCAAACTTTTCTAAAGGCGTCTACATGGCATGTGTGAAGGCACCGCCAAGTTTGAGAATTTTCTCGAATTGTTTGATAATTTTCTTTGATTATTTTAATTCTTGCCGCGACTTCTCCCTAATTATACGTTGAACTGTGACCACCCCCTAAAAGACCTAAAAAACGGTGCCAAACTTTGCCGCAAGGGTCTCTTGTGCCCTAGGAGGCAAAACTTGTGGAGGCCGGTGCGAGATTATTGTGTTTTCAAAGTGTAATTCACCATATTTGGTGCACGCGCGCACGTAGAAAAATCTGATAATTCTAATAATGAACAGAAAAACCTAAGATCTCCACTCTATATATTTGATATTTTTGGATTTGATAATTTTTGAACCATTCGAATTTTGAATTTCAAAAAAATTATAAAAATGACGCAAAAGCAACTCTAATTGTCTTTTAGGTTACATATTTTTCATATGTGCAATGTGCAATAACGCAAAAGCAACTCTAATTGTCTTTTAAAAAAATATTATGTCTGCTATGTAATTTATTGTACAGGTAACTTAACTTTAGACATTAAATAAAAAAAAAAAAATTATTAAAAATAAAATGGTGTTTACATATGGCAGGAAGTGGAAATACATTCAATTTTGAGTCCAGGGTGCTAACACGGCCTCTGAAATTTTCGTAGCCCGCCGAAGAAACCCACCAAAAATTTAACTTTAGTTCCGGCTGGTAACACAAACCGAGACTAAAAGTAACACATTTAGTCCCGGTTGATGTTACCACCCGGAGTAAAAATATTTTTAGTCCCGGGTGGAGTTGGGAGCCCGGGATTAAAGGTTTGGGGTATATTACCGGCCCCTTCTCCTTCCTCCGTCGGCGCCTGCCTCCAAATCGCCAATCTTCCATCTCGATCCGTGCCGCCGTCCGTGGCCGCGTCGGCCTCCACGCGTGGCGCCTCCTCCGTCGTGGCCCTCCACGCGCGGCTCCCTCCACCGCGCCCCCGGCTGGATCGACCTCGTGCGTTTCCCCCTCCACGGAGGCCGGACCCCGGCCGCCATCAAGATTCGATGGCAGGGGCCAGTTCTGTGGAGGATGGCACAGGATCCAGCGGCCTCGACAAAGTTCTACCTCCGTCCCGCAGCAGCAGAACCAGCAGCCGCAGCACCAGCCGCCGCCGCCGCCGCTCAGAACGTCAGTTTCGTCGGCAAGCACCGCCTCTCCGCCGCCATCGCACATCTTGACCCGGAGCTCCAGTCCCTCCAGGTAACTAACTGCTACGCAGCTTTCAGCAGCAACCCCGGCCGGACCGCTGCCCCTGCACGGACGGCTCCTGGTCCTGGCTCCCCCGTAGAGTCAACCAGCCGACGGACACCACCCACCCTGCTGCTGGAGCTGTGCGCGATCCAGATCTTGTGCTGCTCTGCTTAGCAAGCTGCACGATTCTAAGAATCCAATCCAGTACCCCAATTGTGCCCTACGCATCGTGTATTATTGACGCACCACTAGTTATGCGCTTTGCCTCTATGTTAAATTAAGCAAGCAAAGTCAAAGAGGGAATATCTTCAAGTCTAATGCTGGAGCCTGGAGTGGAAAAGTGGAAATGGAGGCCCAACACTTTATTACCTATATATGTGTATATAATAATAACCTAATTGTCAAGATATACCATAAGATTGCCTTTAACAGAACAAGTGCCATTTATAGCTCGATTTGCATGATCGACAATCTTGGGCTGTCAGTAAGTGGAAATGCTTAAGAGAAAATTTCTTATCGATCCTCACAGAATGCACTATTGGAAATTGAAGCTGGTTTTAGAGTAGCGCTTGTGTTTTATATGAATCTCAACATCATAGATGAATTTGAGATCAAACTTTTGCAGGTTTATTTAGCTTTTATGTGTACTGATGCATGACTAGTTATGTACTACATACATGATTTTTGAGGTTTACAACACACTTTTTTTTTTTTTATATAAGGAGGTTTGCAACATGTAGGTTAACTTTATTTTGGCTAAAGAGGGTGCCCTAACCATAGAGATTAGCAAATTTCAGTCAAAACCTACTGTATGTTTATATGTGACAAAGAGCAACCAGGCATAATCCAATCCTTTCCCTTAATTGGTGGGGCTTTCCTGATCAGTCAAGCAGGCAATACCGTTTGTGTGTCTAGTTTAAGTTACAACCCAGTCTTATGTTTTGTTCATTGCGGACCAATACAACAATTGGCTTAGCTGCCTTGTTAACAAACATGTCCTGTGTTTGATGGAAAATCAGTGTTTGTAGTAACCTTGTTCTACATCAGGCACCAGAGTCCTATCAATGCATGGAATTGGAATTTAAACTGAACCTACTAGACTGTACTCTATTTTCTGCTTGGACAAAACACAAATTTTGTTCCCTGTCCAGAACCTTGGGATGCTTTGAATTTATTTGGGGCCTGAATTTTAGCATTACTAAATACAGAAATGCAGTCAATTTGTCCCTGATTTGATGAACAGACATGCAGTCTATTTGTCCTCACATTGCCTTGCCTTATTACATACATATAGATTATTATGTTGTGTTAAATTTGACAGTTTCTACCTCTTCATAACAGTGTGATGCCCATAATTATAGTTTCTGCTAAATGGTGCCATCTACTTCAACGATTCGGTTCAGGCAGAAGATGGAGGACAGGCAGCTTAGACTTTATATGTACTGGTGACCATTTTTGTACTGCTATCTCTTGCTACCTTCTGCCAAACTGGTGATGTACTGATCAATGGTAAATGTGTAATGGACGGGTCAATAGCTAGGGTCATGACAACTGAATTTGTTATTGGATTCAAAGGACATGATGATGAAATATACAATGCAAGCTTGTAATAATATATATATATGGTGCACAAATTATATGTATATACATGTTGTACTAGTTTTGTACTTTCATTTGTGCTATTTGTATGCATCGATCCATTTGAAACTTTCCGAATCGCTGCGTATACATGTCATTGGCATCGTAGAATCGAATTCGAAAACCAATTTAATTTTAAAAACAAAATAAATCATCAATCAAAAAAGGAGCAGGAAAAGAACCCCTATTGTTGTCCCGGTTCTAGACACCAACCGGACAAAATGAGCTGACCACGTGGCTGGTAAATGCAGAGAGAGAGTCACAGGGAGGCAGTAGAGATGGCCCGCTCTGTATAGCAAGCGAGCGAAAAGCAAGGGATACTGTAGGCGGCGACTGTGGAGCTGCGGCCGGCGGTGACCGGTGACTGGTGAGCGGCGGAGTCGGTGAGCGGCCTACCGACAACGGTGATGATTGCTACAGGGCTGCAAACTTCGGCGTCGGCGGCTATTCATTGTCCTCCCAGTCCCATGGGCTTTCGTATGTTTAGGCTACTGGGCTATCCGGATGTTGGGCCAGGCCGTATGTGGCCGTCTCGTTCAGTGGTTCAGTGTAGAAAGAAAGCAATTAACCCCATCTCCTCTCTTCAGAGTTCAGAGGGGATCTCCCATGGTCCATTACCTTGCATTAATCAATCAAGGATTATAATAGGCACTAAATTCAAACACAGATAAACACGAGCTGTTTTACCATCCTCGGCGTGCTGGGGATCAAAGGGTCCCCATCTGAAGACTGAAGTAGTGAGTAGCAGCCATGTTAGGCAGCTGCTTCACTGACCACATTGCTGGCCAGCGGCCACCAGCCTTTTTGTGATGTCCTGCGCCCCATTCTTCTTCACCTCAGGTACTAACCGCCGTCAAGCTGTGGAACAGATACCACTCTTCAGCTGCATGTTTGATCAAGCTGCAGAAAGGGATCGATGCAGACACATACAGTAACATTGAAACCGAATTAATTAACAAGTAAGGGTACTAGTTGCCTGCTTGTGCAAGGCGCGTGCGTTTTGACTATAGGACAGGGGCAAGTAGCCGTAGCCGTCATCCAGCCTGCAGGTTGATGAGCACAGATTTCTTGAGTGGATAAGCAACAAGAAGACGGTTGATGAATCGCCGTTTATGCCAACCGCGCCCATGTTCGCCGGATTCTCCGCGGATGGCAGCCATTACACTCTGGGCAGGCAGGAGCTTCAAGGTCGACGGAGGAGAAGGCAGAGCGCTCAACTACTCTGCACCCTCTCTTGAGACTATTCAGCAGCCTGCGGCACAAATACGCAATTCCACGCAGCATACGCACCAACAAGAAGAAGCTATATGCGATTCTTTTGCCAACGCTTGGAGTTGTTGCCATGCTGGTTTGTGGTGCTCTTTTCAAGCTCCATAGTATCAAGACGCGCGGCAGGGTCAAAGTTGAACTACAACTGAAACAACTTGAGTGACGTGCCGCATGCTCTGCATATGCATCAAACCAACCATGTACTGTACAGTTTTTCATTTAAGATTGTCTATTTACCTTTGATGTATCACATCAATATGATGGTACTGAGCTACGTGCAAAGCTGTAGCAAAAAATCAATGTTTTTCCAGACCTGCATATCGTTTCACGTCCGGGATCTGCCCTTTCAAAATCCTGTAAGTTTTGGTCATGTTTTTTATGCTTTTCTTATGACTAGGATCATGCCCGTGCGTTGCTACGGGTGTTATACTATTCACTTGACACTTCCGTTCAACAAGATTATTATATGCTTCCAATAAGATTATTCAACAAGATTATTATATGCTTCCAATAAGATTACAGACTTGTACTCATAATAGTTGTGTGAGAAAAGAAGAGAACAATATACTATAGTTGTAGGCCTTAGATTTTTATACTTCCTATGCTTACATTTTTTAAGCTACCTTTGTTTCTCAACGCTTTAGATCATTATACTTTGTATGAGAGAAATACTTTCTTCGAACACGAGTTTGCTTGATTCCCATAATTCTCATCCTTTTAAAATGGATGGTGCATATACCACAAAAATTATAGACATGTCGAAATAATTACATGTCAACTATTATTCTTTCTTGAAGCAAGAAACCTGAATGAAATTTTATTTGTTCAAATTCAAATATCGGGAATAACAAAATATTTACATATTAGTGATTCATAAATAATTCTTTTTGATTTTAGAATGTATGCATAGTATGGATACAAATTCTAGGGAGGTAGTGAATCAGGGCATATGACATTCATCAAAGCTCATGATTACTAATACAACGCTCTCTCATTCTTGCTCGGCATCAAGCTCCGACCTACTTGAGGTGGAACGTATGCCCCAAAGCTTTTCAATTTTCTCGTTAGCGGCATTGAATTTTTAATAGAACCAAATCAAATCCATGGAGATTTGTTTAGTTTTTTTCCTTCTGTTTTCTTCGATGGTCGTTCACTTGTGTCTATCCATTCTAATCTATCGTGTACCAAATATTTGATTAGATCTTCTTAACTTATATTTTTTCTTATCTAATGTGTTTTGTACCGGAGATTTTTTCTAGATAGAGTCTGATCGTATGCTCTATTCCAAAAAAAAAAAAAAAACACGTAACTATAGGAAGCGTGCGAGTCAAACGATGTCATCTTTGACTAAACTTATAGCAAAAAGTATTAGCATTTATGACTCGAAAAAATTTATTATGAAAATATATTTCACAACTAATCTAAATGTACTTATTTTGTCTCATAAATGTTTATACTTTTCCAAATAACTTTAGTCAAAGTTTGCCATGGTTGACTCCTCCGGATATGAGAATTGCATGTTTTGTGGAACCAAGGGAGTACATCTTTCTTTTAGATTCCGATCATATTCATTTTAAGTTTTTTTTTTTTTTTTTTTTAAAATAGGGTCGGAGTTCTTTATCATGCACACGTATCTTTTTCATTGCATGTAGTCTTACAAATCTAATAATAGTTTCCTTTTATTAGCATGTAAACTACCGGGGGTTGTCCTAGCCGAGCATGTGGGGAGTGCGCCGGGCAGAGCGAAGCGGGCGAGAGGCACGTCGCACCGCCGGTAAAAGTCTTTGTTTGGTTCTTTTTAGTAGTATATAAGGATTACTTGGGACATCGTCTAGAGCTGCTTCCAATTCCAATTATTAGCACAGTCTAGTTGTTGATGCTTGATTTACCAATTAATACTTTCTAAATGCTATCAACATTTTTTTTTTTCTGTTCAGACTTGCCACTCTGCTTAGAGGATCTGCATTAGCATTTGACTAGAGCCTTACCATGGTCATCACCTGAGGCCTTGCCATAGCGTTCCTCGTGGAGGGCGTTGGGGAGCTGCAGTCCATGGATGAACCTCCACCGGACCTGCCAATCTGCTGAAAGGCTCATATAACATCTACTGATTCACATTCGGTCTATGTCAAATTTATCATGAAAAACTGTGAATCTATTTCAGAAATATTGAAACAAACAATTACTATACTACAGCCAGATACTGCTTCCTCAACTTCAACTGAGGGACTGGGTGGCTCACTGAACTGCAGTCGGAAGTCACAGCTGCCACCACAGTACATTGAAGTATCCAACTGTCTCAACGGGTCCATCCATCTGTCTGGACTCTGGAATAACAACAGTACATAGCCAACAAACTGGTTTCTATTCTACCTCTAACATAGTGGATAATAATATATACATAACGAGCAGATACTAGTACTCCCTCTGTTCCAGAAAAACTTGCAATTCTCGCTTCCCGAGAAAAACAGTATTTTCAAACTGCCGGCAATTATTTATTAAAATATATAAAAATTTTATACTAAGTAATTAGTATCATCGGAAAGATCTTTAAGTCTAGTTTTTTTAACAAATTTATTTGGAGATATAAATGTTGCACGTATTTTCTACAAACGTAGTCAAAGTTGAGTCAGTTTGAGTGACACGCTTCCCATAGTTGCAAATGAAATGGAACGGAGGGAGTATGATCAAAGCACAGGTTGCAGGTCACGTCTATCAGTGTCGGTCAGTGACAGCCCAGAAGGATGAAACCACAAATTTCAGGCAGCGAGTACCAAATTGGGAAGAGCATTGGTCCGGGCCGCCATGAGACTTTTTTATTAGCAATATGTTGCCCATGGCCTTCCACATCAATCAGTCACCGTGATTGATGTGGTAAACGCCTAGCATTCCATCATTCAGTTAAAAACACCAGTCTAGCAAAGTTGGGTAACCAGCCAGAGCTTCAGTCAAGTAAAGAAAGCTTGACCAGGTACCGGTCTCCGGCCGGCCCCATACATAATTCAATTGTGTGGATTATTGTGGATACGACATACAGTATTAGCATTCCATCGTTATCCTTGCTTTAGTTTATATAGCTATATGCATGCTCACCAGGTCAAGCTTTACTTGCTTCCAGACTCTCTCCATCCATATTGTGGAGACTGGAGAACAGGACGAAGCAGCTTGGTTTGCCTCGCCTGTCTAGCTAATATGCATCGCCCTTGCTTGATGCATCTCTTCATCCCCGTGCTACTGCTGCTGCCGCTATCTGCATCTTCCACTGGCGCCTCCGTTGGCGATGGTGGGTTCACCTTCGATGGTTTCTTCGGTAATGACCTAACCATGGATGGTGAAGCCTCAGTCTCTGATTGTCTTCTAAGGCTAACCAGTGGGCAGAACCAGTCGCAAGGTCATGCTTTCTACACTTACCCTCTCAATTTCACAACTGCCGGTGTCCCAACTAGCTCCTCGGTTCCGTCCTTCTCTACAACATTTGTCTTCGCCATCATCCCGCAATACCGTGACTTGAGTAGCCATGGTCTTGCCTTTGTGCTTTCATCCACCAAGGAGTTGTTCAGTGCCTTGCCTACCCAGTTCTTGGGCCTTCTAAATAAATGGAATTATGGTAACTTTTCAAATCATCTTCTTGCTATCGAACTCGATACCATAATGAACACCGAGTTCAGTGACATTGACAACAACCACATCGGCATTGATTTCAACTCCCTGAGCTCCATTGCCTCAGCGAGTGCAGGTTACTACACCTCTGATGGGATCTTTCGTAATTTGAGCCTCCTCAGTACAAAACCAACGCAGGTGTGGGTGGACTACGACAGCAAGCACACCATGCTAAATGTCACAATAGCGCCTTACCACTGGTCTGCTCCTAAACCTAGCAGGCCACTCCTCTCGGTTACATACAATCTTTCTGTCATTTTGCCAAATGCAGCAGTATATGCAGGGTTCTCCTCCGCAACTGGTGTAATTAATAACTCCAAGCATTATATTCTTGGCTGGAGCTTCAATCTCAACGGAGAAGCTGCACCACTCAACTACTCAGCCTTGTCTCTAAAGGTTATCCAAGAACTCGCTGAGCAAGTTCCCACTCGTGATCACCAACACAGCTACAAGACTTTATTATACAAAATTCTCTTACCAGCTGTTGCAATGTCCATACTAGTTTCTGCCATTCTTGTTAAGGTCTGCATGAAGAGGCAATTGCATGCAAGGAAAATTGAACTAGAATGGCAGAGGGAGTATGGGCCTCCGTCTTTCACCTACAAAGATCTGTTGGCTGCCACCAATGGATTTAAGGACAAGATGCTTCTTGGCAGAGGAGGCTTTGGGAGTGTCTACAAAGGAATACTGCCCATCTCCAAGCAGACAGTTGCTATTAAGAGTATGTCGCCAGATTCAAAGCAAGGGATGAAGGAGTTCATGGCTGAGATTGCCATCCTTGGTCATCTTCGTCACCGTAACCTTGTGCAACTGCTCGGCTATTGCCGCCATAAACAACAACTCCTTTTGATCTATGACTATATGCCCAATGGAAGCCTTGATTGCTACTTGCATACTCAAGATCACAGCACCACCAATCTATGCTGGGCTCAAAGGCTCCACATCATCAAAGGTATTGCATCTGGTCTATTCTACCTCCATGAAGACTGGGAGCAGGTCATCATCCACCGGGACATCAAAACCAGTAATGCCCTCCTTGACGGTGAGATGAATGCGAGATTGGGTGATTTTGGCCTTGCAAGGTCCCATGACCATGGAGCTGATGCTCACACCACATGTGTGGCAGGTACATGGGGTTACATTGCCCCTGAGCTGGCCCGGCAGCAAGGCCACCAAAGCAACTGATGTATTTGCCCTTGGTGTGCTGATGATGGAGGTAACTTGTGGAAAACGACCAATCTGAGTGAATAACCATGGAGAGCCCCTTGCACTGGGCGACTGGGTGCTTGCCGCATGGCAAGGTGGTTCCATTACTGACGCTGTTGATCCAAGACTAGATGATTCTGTGGAGGAGGAGATAGAGTTGGTCCTCAAGCTTGGCTTGCTCTGTTCTCACCCCTCACCAAATGCGAGGCCTTGCATGCGCTTGGTCATGCAGTACCATGCAAAAGGATGCACATCTCCCATCAGATCTGGATCATAGTTCGCTGAACATTGGTTTGGTTCAAGATGAAATGCACGATCAGCATGCCATGTCCTGTCCAGCAACTGCTATAACCGATCTTTCAAAAGGCAGGTGATAATACTGTGCCAGTGGGTGATAGTCATCTACGATGTGCTTTTGCCTAGCGTTGGTACTGCACAACTGCTTATGTGCTGTGCTACTCTTTGGTGGAGTTTCAGTGAATTTATGGAGCACGTACTACTTATGTTTCGTTTGAGATTATTCAGCTAGCATTGAGGACATCAATATACTAAATGTAATATTAATGGTACTAATTAGCTGCGTGTAGCACAAGAAGGTACAGACTATTGTAAATGTGTATGTTCTCCTTACAGATGTTATAAAATTTTGGTTGAATTTCTGATGACTACTCAGGTCATCTAAGAACCTCCATTTGTTAGCAATCTAGTTGTCTATATTTGGTTTAGCAAATTACTTTTTTATGCTATTACAATGTGCTTATATTTGAAGCAGGCTCAAAAATAAAATTAATTAGGAAACATTTATAATATCATATTATTCGGAGCATAACATGTGCTATAATATCAGCCACTCTGTTAGATGGGTCCAAGCATTAGCACAGCATTTGCAGTAATATGTCTTTGGCATTTGTTTATCTTACGCAAATTAACTGGGGTATTTACACACCAATTCCAATCTACTACCATAATACACTTGTACACATTTGATTCACCAAGAAACAATGTTAAATTAGTATTCAGATATAATAAAACAATGACACCTGTCAGCTCTACTACCAAACTGCAGCTGATCGCATACCATTTCTGAAAAAAATGTCAGCTTACAAGAGATCTACCTGGCACCTGTAACTACAGTGCTCTGTTGAGAAAATGGTTTTACCATTTGTTACCTTACCTACCCACTCCTACAGAACATAGACAGCAAGCATATCCTTGTAACAAAAGGTGCTTTATCGGTACAGTAAGGCAAGTTTCATGGGAGGCATAAAAAATCCGAGAAATGATTTACAAGGGTGGAACAAAGGTGGTGACGATTATAAATATTATGGGTTCAGGACAACAAATAACAAATTATTACATATCAGGCTAAGCTAAGCATAAACACAGCTTCATACTCGCATAACATTTCTGACAATAAAGTGGCTGGCCTACAACCTGCAATTTTTCAACTGCTGCACATAACAAACAAAAAGCAGTTTCGTACCACTTACCTACCCCATCATACAGAGTATAGAACATACACAGCAATCATATCCTACTGATAAAAGTATAGATGAAGAATCATTAGGAGTGGACATACATGAGATGTAGCTTATATATCCAGCTGGTCAAGCCACAAATTTCAGGCAGCGCGTATCATTGTGTATGGCTTGACAACGGCAAGAGCAGAACCTTGTTCCACACCTCACACACGTGTAGTTTGCAGAACTACCACAGACTGAACAGTAGTGCCGTCAAGATGAAGTGCTTGGTGGACCCACATCAGCCTTCAAATATGTTGGAACATGAGTAGGCAGGGATTCCAGATTTTCCTATCACAGTTGCAGAGTAAAAATCTTTCCAGTATTGTACTGACAAAATAAACAAGACAATAAAGAAACCAATAGCACAAGGTTGCTTACTTCTTGTAAGACATCCATGAATGATCTTGCCGCCCTCTTTTTCCAAAGCTTTCCCTTGTCTCGTCTCACGTTTCATAATCTTGGACTGCTTTTGCAGGAGGACTGTAGAAATGAAATTCAAAAACAAAAGATGGCTTACATCATCGAAATTTAGTTATCAGTGGGTAGAGAATTTGAGTAACCTCAGAAATAATTTGTGGGGTTGTTTATTCATGCCAGATGTGTTTGGAGCAAAAGTATGTTTCAAATATTTGTTTTCAACAATAGTTTTAATTCTTAGTTATCGAATACTTTGTGAGGATAAGAAATAAAGTATGTTGCTTTGTCCCTTTGCAAAAATGATAATAGAATATCAAAATATGTCATACACAAGAGAACTGTGTTCCAGTACTTGTCATTTGCAAAGAGTGACATTTTGTCATTGAGTTTCTAATACTGTATCTACCTTATCCTTTCTCACATCATGGCATTACTAGTATGGGGTTTGCAGATAAATGAGAAAGAAACTGACCAGGGTCGTGGATCCGTACTCATCATCATTAAGATGTACCACTACCACCTCAACCCCAGCATTATCACTCTCAAGAGCTTCAAGGCGACCTAAAGCAGCCTCGTGGCAATACAGATATGGAGGTATTCATAATTAGGCAGCAAAACATAAATGGGGAATAATTTCATGAACGAGAGGGAAACGTGTAGGCATCCTCTGCATCTGCTGGCGGAGAAGCAGAGCATCTGCACCGAAATATACATATGATTAACATTTTTTTTTTTTTGCTTTTCCCGCATGTTAATAAGTGTTATCATTCTGTTAGTTAGCAGTTGGCGCCAACTTTCTCTCTTTCTAGCTCTCGTTTTCGTACCTAAAGTAGACCAGAGTCAAACACACATATATATATATGCATCGTCATCATGTCGGAATCCATTCACAAAATATACACATATATGCACCTTTACACACCAAACGTCAATGACACGTCTTTCCACCACTCCTACCAAAAAAAACGGAAGTTCGTCATTGACGGAGGATACAAAAAAGTTTATTTATTTTTCATGACTTATCCAAGATTCTTCTTGAACATTAGTCCATCATATGGCACCGACTTGTGGGGCCAACACTGTTAGATGTGGTTTAATTCGTTTTTAATTTGAAACTGAATCTGAATCAATCGGTATATTTTGTGGCGCATTTGTCCTGAAAGGCTGCCGCTTGATAAGAAAAGGAATAGCAAATTGCGGGTCACTATATACTAGTCTAAGGAATCATATTGTTTCTGCTAGTGTTAATTATATACTTGCACCTGTTACAAAAAAGATCATCAGTTGGTTTTATACTTACTAGAAAAAAGTTATACTTGCATCTGAAGCATCCTGAAAGCCAAACAACTGGCTTTGATCAGAGCATGTTCAGTTGGATGAAATAATTTGCTTCAGAAAGAGAATTCGTGTCAAGTTGTCAATATAAAGACAACTTTATTTTTGCTATAGTGTAACACTTGTCAAGTTGCTTAATAATCAAAATGGCATCATTAGGCTTTTCTTTTTTCTATGGCCTGCTATTGTGTCCCACATTCTACAATAGGCCTAACATGCATGCATGTACCCTTACAGATTCTCACGAAAAAAGCATGTACCCTTCTACCATCTTAGGCGTTGAATAAATAGACCAGTCGTTCTCTTTACAACCAAAATCAAAAAAGTTAAGCATCTACTGACTCTTGTCAATCAAAATCATGACGATTGGAAAAAAAATATTTAAAAGTAAATATATATAGATCTTTAATAAAAATTGGTGCAGCAAAATTCCAGAGGTTGGATTGCATTACTGCACAGACCTGCACAAATTTTACTGTGTACGTGTTTGTGTTTCCCCTAGTGACTGAATGTTTGAACGGAAACAGGGGAGTGGTGGAACATGAACCCCATCGATGTCGTCCGCACCGCCACCCGCACCGGCGCCGCTCCCAACACCTCCGACGCCCTCACCGTCAATGGCCAGCCCGGCGACCTCTACAAGTGCTCATCCAACGGTAAACACCTAACCCATGGCTTCCTCTGCTTCACTGCCCAGCAGCGATCGCCGATCGTAAAAGTGAAACTAAACGCTAGCTGATGGACATGGACACAGGCACGGCGACGTTCGCGGTCAAGTCCGGCGAGACGAACCTGCTGCGCTTCATCAACGCCGCACTCAACACGGAGCTCTTCGTCTCGCTCGCCGGCCACACCATGACTGTGGTGGGCGCTGACGCATCCTACACCAAGCCCTACGCCACGTCGGTGCTCATGATCGCGCCGGGCCAGACCACCGACGTGCTCGTCACCTTCGACCAACCCCCCGGCCGATACTACCTCGCCGCGCGCGCCTACGCCAGCGCACAGGGCGTCCCCTTCGACAACACCACCACCACGGCCATCTTCGACTACGGCGCCACCAGCAGCCCCGCGATGCCGACCTTGCCGGCGTACAACGACACCGCGACGGCGACGACGTTCACGACGAGCCTGCGCGGCCTGCGCAAGGCAGAGCTGCCGACGCGCGTCGACGAGAGCCTCTTCTTCACCGTCGGCGTCGGCCTCTTCAACTGCTCGAGTGGACAGACCTGCGGCGGGCCCAACAACACGCGGTTCGCGGCGAGCATGAACAACGTCTCCTTCATGCTTCCATCTACCACCTCCATCCTGCAGGCGCACTACTCCAACGGCGGCGCGACGTCGGTGCCGGGTGTGTTCACCGCCGACTTCCCGGCCAACCCGCCGGTGACGTTCGACTACACGGCGCAGAACGTGAGCCGCGCGCTGTGGCAGCCCGTGCCGGGCACCAAGGTGTACCGGCTCAAGTACGGCGCCGCCGTGCAGCTGGTGCTTCAGGGCACCAATGTGTTCGCCGCCGAGAACCACCCCATCCACCTCCATGGCTATGACTTCTACATCCTCGCAGAGGGGTTCGGCAACTTCAATGCTACAACGGATACTGCCAAGTTCAATATGGATGATCCGCCGATGAGGAACACGGTGGGCGTGCCGGTGAACGGGTGGGCGGTCATTCGGTTCGTGGCGGATAATCCGGGCGTGTGGCTGATGCACTGCCATCTCGACGTGCACATCACCTGGGGCCTCGCCATGGCATTCCTGGTGGAGGATGGCGTTGGAGAGCTGGAGTCTCTCGAGGCGCCTCCATCTGACCTGCCACTCTGCTGAAACTAAAAGACATGTTCAAAGCATTGTTTGTGGATTCTAGTTTTGGCCATTCATATATAATCTGTGCTAGATAAATTACCTGATTATTTGGAGCAACATCCATGTACCAATTCATAATTTTTTTTTCATCAAAATTCATCAAGGAACATTCTTGTCAATTTGTTTCAATAATATGAAACTTTTGAAAATAAAGTACTCTGTACTCAGTTACAGTGATGTCCTTGTTCTTCATCTGCTCCAATAGAGGGAAAGGGTGGTTCACTGAAGTGAAGCTGATACCCACAACACATTCAGGTATCCAACATGTTCCAACTGCTGCCAGACACAAAGCATTTGTAACAACATGTCACAGACCGGTTAGATTGGGCCGGTAGTGACACGTGATCGTCGACCGTTGGAACGGTGAAGGTGGCGTGGGGAGCGGCAGTTTCCGACGACGGCGGCGACTGGCGGCGGCTCGGGCGGTGGCGAGGAGGGGTGGGCGCCGTGGTTGAGGGGAAGGGGGCGCGCGGCCGCGGCGGCGCTGCGGGACAGGGCGCGCGGCGTGGAGGCGGCGACAGTTGGGGGCAGGAGCGAGATAGATAGGAACTATTTTTATTGCTTGCTTGTCTCCAAAGATATTACATGCCTCTGCATATATATAGCCCGGCTAGTGGAACTTGTAATCTAAGCAATCTCCTATAAGGTTTCCTTATACGATTGGAATACCTTTTACAAGCAATATTTATTTATTTCCTAATAAGGGTTTTCCTTATAGATTGGAATATCCCCTTTTACACACCAAAAAGCCTAAGATAATCCTAACTTGAAGGCGAAGCGAGTTGGACACGGAGGGGAGGAAGGCGGCGGCGGTGGCGGCCCCGGCCCCTGCCCCGCGCGCCCCTGGCCCCCTCGTGGGCCGGCCGCGGCCGGTTCTAGCCCATTTAGTCTGTCCCGGGATGGCCCAATCCCAGTTCATGACACAACAACTTGTCTTAAGGGAGCCAAGGAGGCCTCTGAATCACTAGTAGCGCTTTTTTTGAGGGGTAGTAGTTGCTATTTAGGCTGTCTCCAAACGGTGATGCAAAATGCAAATAAGCATCCCAACCGGCCATCTGCGTCTTGAAAACAACCTCCAACGGCTTATGCAACAATGTGTTTTGCGCTTGAGGAGAGAGGACAGGCATACATGGTCGCCTCCGCGCGCAAAGGCAAACGGTGGTGGGCCTGCAACGGCGCTTGCAGTGGTGGGCTCGCGACGGCGCTTGTGGCGGGGCGAGGTGGGCCGGCGGCAGTGCTTCCAGGACGATGATGCAGCGGGTGCTGCTCGCATGTAGTTGGTGACGCCCTCCAGGTCCTTGAAGGTGGCGTGCGGGCTGTCGCCGCGAGGGCGCGCCATCCTCAAGTCGGACCTGGCCACCGCGCTCAGGTTCGCCCGAGTGGTTTTCTGCGCTTAGGTTCCTAGCGACGGGGATGACGGTGGTGGTTACCAAAGTCTTTGCGCGCTGCGGGCGGAAGTTGTAGGCACAAAAACCTGACTCCTGCGCCGCACACACTGACAAGCCGGAATAGCTGGCTTTACTCAACTGCCCGAGTGTTCTTGAGGCGTGCCAGTCAATTTGACCTGTTAATTGACAAGGATGTAAACGTGAGATCTGGAACATGCCTGGTGTGACCAAGACAGTTCCCCATGTATGGCCCCAAGGCCGGTTGTAATGACACATAGCTATGAGAGCTATCTGTCGACAGATAATGAATGCATTCGGTAAGCATATGTAAGAGTGTAATGCAATAACAGTTGTTGAATGATCATAAGGAGACATGTTTGAACAAGTAAAGTCAATCATCATGATATGACATTATAAAGCTCTATTGCATGGATCGAATTAAATGACAACATGGAACAAAAGAAGGTAACTCATAAATATAAACCTAATCTAAATGACACGTACATAGGTTTCGTCCAACTAGTCTGCCGCACGTCTAGCCTTCCTAAACCCGTCGAGCCTAAACCCTTGCAAGCTAATCCACCGCATGATACCACTTGCTACAGATCTAAACCACTTACCACAACTAGATCAATCCACCGCATGATACAATCTAACCATGATAAGCTAAAAGCACGCTTACATCTAAACAGATCTATAGATGCTCATTACTCGTTGAGGCGTGTATGCATTGACAAGTAAAATGCACATGCAAACCTAATCTAAAGCAAAGCCAGAGATTCATCCCGATCAGTCCTAACAGCAATCCACCGTATGATACACTGCAACAAGCTAATCCACCGCATGATACGGCTTGCCAGACTTAACCGTTCAAAACCCTCTTCGTCCTAACAGCTATCCACCGCATGATACACTGCAACAAGCTAATCCACCGCATGATACGGCTTGCCAGACTAGACTTTAACGATAGGTAGACTCACACATGTAAGATACGAGTAAACACATAATTGTATTCGGCAAGCTTGCCGAGCCAGGGTCCATGAAGAAGGAACTCACACGCAAAACCTTAGCCTGCCGCACGACTCATGACTAAGCGCGCAAGAACCCGCAACACGTGACAACTTAGATTGATCTAAGCTCGGCTATGAAAGAACAGATAGATCTAATGACAAGCTAGTGATAAACATTAAAGATATTGATGACAATTAGATCGAACAAAAGATAAAGCCGAGCCACATCAATCTAAATTGGACAAAAAGTGTGTGCAAACATAATTAAACAATAAATAAAGAAATAATGCAACACACGGTAACTTAATGAATTCATTAGATCTTGCCAAAATCTAATGAAGCCGATAACTAGCTCTAAGCCAGATCTTAGCCCACCGGATGGCTCATGATCGACCGAGAACCCTCTTGCCCCTGATAGCTTAAATCCGCCTGACGATACTAAGCGTGAACAAGACTTCTTGCAATAATCTAAATCCACCTGACGATACTAGACATGGTGCAAGGTTGCCGGTACTTACGGAGGTCGACGGGTCGAAGGTTCCTCTCGCAGTAGATCGACAACACGACTGGACTTGAAGGGTGGCCGGAGCCAAGGCACGGAGCCGGGTTGGTTGTATTTGATTTGGTAGATTTCTTTTACAATGGCCGGGGGTTTATTTTTATACCCTGAGCCTGACCGACTTCGACGTACAAAACTTGACAGAAAAGAAATACCTAAAAGAAAATAATACTAAGACACATGCATGGACTTGTCTTCCTTCACGCGTGGAGGTGCGAAGCTCTGTGTATCCATCCTGTACGAGATCTCCTTTGCCGATCAGCCCTCCGTGACACACGAGTTTGTCTAGCTTTTGGCCAACGATGACTTCACGTGCACGTATACTCCTTCGTTCCGTTTACTCGCTCCTGATAGATTGTATAGCAATCGGTCTCTGACGACGCGTGTATCTCTTGAGTATATATATCGCAGTAGTACTGCTAGCTCTCACACATGATTCTTGAAAGGCCCAACAAATCACGATATACGCACCTCTTCGGAGACCGGCCATATATATACATATACATAGTATACGTATATCTTTTTACTGTTGCATATTTGGACGTCATGTTTGCTCTGAATAAAATATCTATCTTCTTTTTAATATATTGAAAATGGCTACCACTGTGGGGATCTCCCCCACAGTTTTTGCTGTAAAAAAAAAAAAAAATCTATCTTCCACATACGTGACGTACCCATAGCTCTCCGAATTCATCACCCTGCCAATAATATATCTCTGGTTGCTTCACGTGACATCCCCAGTAGCAGGTTGACTCCAATCATGATGTGGCCGATCTAATTAATTACCCTTCATATTAGCAAATCTCCTTGAACTTGGTTGAACATGATAATCAGATGCGTGTAATAATTCTCCTCAAGTCATGGAATATGCATTCTGGATGATTTTGTAGTTCTTCCTTCATTCGGCATTAGAGATATGACTGTCAATTCAACGACAGCTTTGTTGATTGCTGACTCTCCAGAACTTACCGAAATTAGCCGATTACCAATTGATGACGTCAGCTTTATCGATCGCTCTTTTCTTCTTCAAGCCAATCACCTCATCTATACGCGATTTTAGGCCGAATCTCCATTAACCAAAAATCCAGTGTTAACAGAAGTTTGGGGCCACTGGCTCCTTGCCCGCCGCTCGCCGCTCATTGTAGCTGCTCGCCGCCGCCGCCCGCTTTGTTGAGGGTGCCGCCACTCGTTGCTCTCCCGCGGCTCGCCTGCAGCTAGATGGTGGAGGGGGCGAGGCCGGGCATGGCCGGCGGGGTGGAGGCGTTCCCGGTGGGGGCGGAGGGATGATGAGACGGGGATGGGGATTTGTTCGCTTTTTTTAATAACGCAGATGGGTGGACGTGTGGGTTCGCTATTGGAGATTGAATTCTTTGCATGTCACAGACTTCTAATGTACATGACCCAGGGAGAGGAGATGGGTCTCTATTTTCTGCATCATCTATTGAGATAGCCCTAGGCTATCTCCAACAAAGATACTGAACACTCATCCTTCCTTTTGCGTTGTGTATAGTAGAAGAAGAGCACCCCAAATACGTCGAACTCCAACAATGAACCCAAAACCAAAGCCTCTCAAGCTCTGGCGGGCCTCCCTCATCGCCGAGCGTGCCGCGCGTCAGCGGGCTCTGCCGAGCTCCTGCCGCCTCCCTCCCCTTGCCGTCGTCGGGGGCCGCCTCGCTGTTGCGTGAAGATCGTGGGCCACCGCTGCCGAATCTGGCATGCTGCGCCTGCTACGTGAAGCTCGTGGGCCGCCGCTGCCGGACTTGCTTGTGACCACGACACAACCTACTCCGCCTACGCGCGCACTGCCCTGCGCTCGAGCATCCCGCTCGTCGTCCCGATCTTCGCTGCTGCACGGGGACGACGACGCCGCTGTTCCTGATGGCCGCTGAACCGTTGGGCGGCTGCGCAACAGATATCGGTGGTGCTCATCCGGGACGGCCCGGCCTCCACCGCTCCCGCGGTTCACTTGCTCGTTCTCGCCAACCCACCGCCCGACACGGCGAGCTCGGGGGGCAGCTACTGCGTGACCGTGCCGGGCGGAGCAGCCGCGCTGGCCGACGGCGCCGGCATCGCCGTGCCCAAGAAGGAGCTCTACTTCACTGTGCCCAAGGAAATGCTGCACAGAGGTGCCGCCGCCGCCCTTGCCTCACCCCGCCGCGACCGCCTTCGTAGGCCCGCTACTGCAAGTTTGCCACGCACACGGAGGAGGACGCAAGTTTGCCTGTCCTCTCTCCTCATAATGCAAAACACGTCTTCGTATGCATCATCTGTTGGAGGCGTTTTTGGCTAGGCAAACAACATGTCCTGATGCATATTTACATTTTGCATCTCCTGTTGGAGACAACCTTAGTACGACTATTTTGCAGCTATTTTTGCGTAGTGGAGGCTCATCTTCTGTCTGGTTATTGGGTTTGACGGTAAGTTATTACTTATTACTGGTGCACTGGGCCCTATGGGCCGGAACTCCTTCAACAGGATGGACCGTTGTATCTATTGCAGCAACTAGGGCCACAAAAAAAATTTATTAAAACATGCCAAACACTCTCAATTTTAATCAGCATATATAGAGGGTGTCTAGTTTCCAAAAAGTGAATCCAAAGAGTGCTACAGTGTCCATCACATCGAATCTTTTAACTCATGCATGGAACATAAAATATAGGTAAATAAAAAAACTAATTGCATAGTTTGGTTGTAAAGTGCGAGACGAATCTTTTGAGCCTACTTAACCCATGCTGGAACAATAATAATTATCAAATACAAACGAAAAGTGATACAGTAGCTAAACCCAAAATATTTTACCAACTAAAACATCCCCACACAACTGAATCAATCAGTCAAAGAGAAAACAGAAAGAGCATAACTGCACAGAGAACTGGAAAATCCCATTGCAACATCGCATGCGTGCAGCCCAAACCCTAGACATTTGTAACTCCACACGTAGTAACATACATTAACCACATGAGTTTACACGTAGATCCAGGCGGGCCGCGGACAGGTCCCGGGCGTGGCTAAGGATGGCAACGGGTCGGGTTTGGACCCGAAACCCGCGGGTTTCAGACCTGGCGGGGCTGGGGCTGGGGCCGGGGCCGGATGTGGTTTTTGCCCCATGGGTATGCGGGTTCGGGGACCCAAACCGGGTCGGGGCGGGTGCGGGTTTTAGGTTTCCCCCGTCGGGGACCCGAATTCTGTTCTAACGAGTAAAAAAAGCCCAAGTAGTGGCCCATTTGGCTTAATAGTGTTTAACCCTAGTCCATACATATACCTATATATACCCTGTATACTCCTCAGTCCTCACGCGCGGCGCATCTAAACATCGTATCGTCTCCCTGAGACCTCGACTCGACGACTCCTCGTCTACTCCAGTCTTCAACTCTTCATCTGCCAGCCGCCGCCGCCGTGTACCTGGTGTGTTTGTTCAGTGTGCTTGTGCACGTGTATCTGGTGTGTTTGTTATCACTTTAGTAATGACCTTGTGTGTGTGTGCGCGCGCGCGCTTGTGTTTAAATCAGTTCACTACTTAGTGCTTGTGCACGTGCACTTGCCTTGGACCATTGGCCTTGGATTGCTTAAAATGTTTAATTGTTCACGCAAGGTAATTCCCTTGTGCTTGTTATCAGTTCAGTGCTTGTGTATTTGATGCTTGACCTTGTGCTTAGTAATCTACTCTCCTTACCTCGTTAAGAAGCACATGAAATAAGTATACTGTACCTTGACCTTGAGTGCACAATTGCTGATGTTGTGGACACGGTTTCGGGTAACCCGTCGGGTGGCGGGGATTCGGCGGGTTCGGGGCCGGGGTCAGTTCTTCACCTGTTACAGGTTTCGAGGCGGGTTCGGGTTGTGTTCTTGGGTTTCGGGTGGGGGTCCGCGAACACTCGACCCGCCCTAAACCCGACCCATTGCCATCCTTAGCCCCAACATGATAGACGAACCTTTTGGGGACTTCTTAGTGGTTCTCGGTGCTTGGGTCTAGCAAACCCTTGCATTTGGAAATCGCAACTCATAGTGAAAGTGCACACCTCTGCGTAGAGTTTGATAAACTGGTATACTAGCCTTACCCGAGGTCACAGGCGGCCCTCGAACCATAGCATTAAGGATAATGACCAATGTTCATTAATTACTCATGTTTATCGTTTTATGCTATACATTACTTATGTTATAATGGTCATGGGATATGGGTCAGATATTGCCTAGCTATATTTACGGAGTTCGATATGGACCCACTCTTGCTATTCCCCACACCTCAGGAAAAGTTTACCCTTGTGGTCAACCAGTCAGTCGGTCCCTATGGAGTGGAGTCTACACCTAGAGATTGGAGTCGTCTTTCCATTGTCTGCTAGCTGAGGTTGTATTCTTTTATACTATGTACGTTATATAAAGCATTTGAATTTAATGATACTACACTTCATTTGTAGCTATATGTGAGATTTGACTTCCAGGGCTCACATATGGTGTTCATTCGGTTTTATCCTTAAAATCGGGTGTTACACACAGAAGCAATACTTTGTGAAACAAGGCATGGGAATAGCTACGTAGATTATTGTATATGGTCCAGACTGCATGCCCATCATATCCGGGTAATGCAAGGTTTTGTCCGGGTAATGCGTTACGACACACAATGAAAGAACCACTTTCACCTGTGTTGAAGGCCAGGGATATTGGGAGATCATTAGGCAGATAGAAATAGGTTTTGCCGTATTTGTAACGCCCATATGCTTTCGCTTTTTTGTGTTACCTTGGAACTCGCTAAATAAGGCACTGTGACTCAAAAAGGAATAAGTCTAATAAGGAGTGCTAAGCCACCGTCTGGAGGCATCGAGTACTTATTAAAATGTAGTTCACTTGTTAGTGTAAGTTAAAAGATATGTGGTCGAAAAATATCCTCTTGTCTTTGATTAATCCTTAAATTGTATTTTCACTGTGAGTAACTAGGTTTCTTACAAACAGAGCAGCTACTGTCATGATATAGAACTATTGTAGCCTTTATGAACCCCAACCCCAACAAAATAAAAATGATGTCAATCAAATCATAGGGCAACTGCATACGAGGTGATAGCAATGGCTGAGGAGCACTACTAAGGTCAAGATGACTACCACATGCAAAAATTTATTTTGGAAGCTTGATGTTACATTTTTTTCTGGATGAGGAGCCTAGCACATGGAAAATAATAGTTTTGTTTACGGATTATACCTAAAAAGCTGTAAAACCATACATTGTTGCCAATAACAAAATACAATTTCCCAAAAAGCGTTGTCATTGTCCTCTTCACAATGCATTAGTGATTTTTCCACTAGCTAAAAAAGTTAAAACCCATGTATGGTTGCCAAGGCAACAACATTTATGAGGTAAAGCGAAAGAAACGGAAAATTGGGTGGGGCAGTGGAGAAGGGCATGCACTTACCACAAAATAGATGACCATGAAGCTCTCGTGGCCTCACACTCATGCCTAACTTACATGCTCCCCTCCATTATATATGAAGGACGACACGGTAGCTCCACCAGTAAACCTGTTGTTATCCAATAAGATTAGCCACAATAGGGAGAGCAATAATGGCGCAGAGCAAGAGCGTTGCAGGAGAACTATTCGTACTAACCCTTATCCTGGTAGCCCCATTAGCGTTTTCAGGTGAAAATGCTGACAAGATCAAAGAGTTGGTAGGAAAGGTGGCCGATTGCAACAAGAAATGCGAAGGTACCGACATCGACATCTGCAAGGGGAAGTGTAGCCTCTTGGAGCACACGGGTTATGCGACCATCGGGCTGGGTGCCTGCGTCAAGGAATGCGACAAGGTGAAGAGTGACCAATCTGCCTTCAAGCTATGTGAAGACAACTGTGGTGAGAAGTATAAGGCCAGGTTGTCGGAGATCAAAGAGGGCAAGAATCTGTAGGAAGGCAAGCCCCAAGTTTTTCTTGCCACATCCACTTGACGACCCGCACAAGGGAGGTGTGTCAACCCTCTATCAGTACATCAACGGCCAACATTTCGCCGAAGGTGAACTGCTCGATCGATAGCCAAGCATGGCACGATCCTATTAATGTCATATCTTTGTAATTTTTTTATAGATGGACTATCAAGTTGGTTGATTACAATTGGCAATCCCGTTCCAATATCCACAAAATTTTTGTTGTAATAAATTGTATTAAATAGAATATGTGCTCACCGCAAAAAATATGTGCTTTCTTTTAGCACAGGTTCAGTATATTTGTGTACCGGCCCGACGGCGTCACTATCCACTTGCTCCTCTTGTGCGCTGCTTGTCGTAGGTGACGTAGGGGCGCTGACAGTTTGGCGCTCTCATCGTTTGATTTCTTTTAAATCGCCACAGTGTACGCGGGAGTAGTTACCAAGATTATTGGCGGGAGTAGTTACCAAGACCGACGCTCCTCCATTTGATTTAATTTGAATAGAAGTCCTGTCCAAGGCGGGAGTAGTTACTAGGACTAATGGCGCTCTAATCTTGTCTTTGCTAATGACGTCGGCGGCCAGAATTTGAAGTGGTGCGCGCGCATTAACAGGAATAGGGAAGTTGCTTGACTTGAGCATTCACTTGACTATCATTTATGCATGAGAATGGTTTGCATCTCGCCGGCATGGTGTATGTGTATGAATATCACATATACACTAACTCTATGCACGTGGCAGCGTTGCTAACATATGTATGTGTGCATGCACACCTTACGTAGCACATATACATATATACATCCGAGGCCGGATTTTTTAATTCTAATCACATTCCATTGTCGTGCTTTGTTTATATGTGAAGACATGGACACGTTCATGTGTATATGCATATAAGCGTCCCCTCTTTCTTTTTTGCTTTGTCATTCTCGTTTGCCTATATCATGTTTAGATAAAACCTTATCATCTATATCATTTATTTAATATGATATAAATAATTTTACAAATTTTGGATGTGCCAAAATTGGTGTCAACAAGAAGGATATCTATTTAAGGCAAGTATAGTAATGAGATTTGCTTACTTTATTGCAAACATGATCATATAACTTAATGAATGTGTATGTCATAAACGTAAAGGTGATTATTAGTAACATGGTGAATTGTCTCCTTTAGCGAATCCGCGTATTACAGTACACCTGTAAGGGTTATATGGCTCGACGTTAGCTCCCAGAAGATCATTTTTCTAGCAACTTGGAGGATGTGCGAATTGGATATAGTATGCCCCTTGTCCCGTAATATATATATGAGTATAGGTTGTGGTAATGTGCCATATAGGAAGGGTGGGTTCTATATCAGACGACTTAGCTGCCCCAACATGATAGACGGACCTTTTGGGGACTTCTTAGTGGTTCTCGGTGCTTGGGTCTAGCTAACCCTTGCATTTGGGAATCACAACTCATAGTGAAAGTGCACACCTCTGCGCAGAGTTTGATAAACTGGTATACTAGCCTTGCCGTCACAGGCGGCCCTCGAACCATAGCATTAAGGATAATGACCAATGTTCATTAATTACTCATGTTTATCGTTTTATGCTATACATTACTTATGTTATAATGGTCATGGGATATGGGTCAGATATTGCCTAGCTATATTTGCGGAGTTCGATATGGACTCACTCTTGCTATTCCCCACACCTCAGGAGAAGTTTAGGCTGGTGGTCAACCAGTCAGTCGGTCCCTGTGGAGTGGAGTCTACACCTGGAGAATGGAGTCGTCTTTCCGTTGTCTGCTAGCTGAGGTTGTATTCTTTTATACTATGTACGTTATATAAAGCATTTGAATTTAATGACACTACACTTCATTTGTAGCTATATGTGAAATTTGACTTCTAGGGCTCACATATGGTGTTGATTCGGTTTTATCCTTAAAATCGGGTGTTACACACAGAAGCAATACTTTGTGAAACAAGGCATGGGAATAGCTACGTAGATTATTGTATATGGTCCAGACTGCATGCCCATCATATCCAGGTAATGCAAGGTTTTGTCCGGGTAATGCGTTACGACACACAATGAAAGAACCAATTTCACCTGTGTTGAAGGCTAGGGATATTGGGAGATCATTAGGCAGATAGAAATAGGTTTTGCCGTATTTGTAATGCCCATATGCTTTCGCTTTTTTGTGTTACCTTGGAACTCGCTAAATAAGGCACTGTGACTCGAAAAGGAATAAGTCTAATAAGGAGTGCTAAGCCACCGTCTGGAGGCATCAAGTTCTTATTAAAATGTAGTTCACTTGTTAGTGTAAGTTAAAAGACATGTGGTCGAAAAATATCCTCTTGTCTTTAATTAATCCTTAAATTGTATTTTCACTGTGAGTAACTAGGTTTCTTACAAACAGAGCAGCTACTGTCATGATATAGAACTATTGTAGCCTTTATGAACCCCAACCCCAACAAAATAAAAATGATGTTAATCAAATCATAGGGCAACTGCGTACGAGGTGATAGCAATGGCTGAGGAGCACGACTAAGGTCAAGATGACTACCACATGCAAAAATTTATTTTGGAAGCTCGATGGTTACATTTTTTTCTGGATGAGGAGCCTAGCACATGGAAAATAATAGTTTTGTTTACGGATTATACCTAAAAAGCTGTAAAACCATACATTGTTGCCAATAACAAAATACAATTTCCCAGCAAGCGTTGTCATTGTCCTCTTCGCAATGCATTCGTGATTTTTCCACTAGCTAAAAAAGTTAAAACCCACGTATGGTTGCCAAGGCAACAACATTTATGAGGTAAAGCGAAAGAAACGGAAAATTGGGTGGGGCAGCGGAGAAGGGCATGCACTTACCACAAAATAGATGACCATGAAGCTCTCGTGGCCTCACACTCATGCCTAACTTACATGCTCCCCTCCATTATATATGAAGGACGACACGGTAGCTCCACCAGTAAACCTGTTGTTATCCAATAAGATTAGCCACAATAGGGAGAGCAATAATGGCGCAGAGCAAGAGCGTTGCAGGAGCTCTATTCGTACTAACCCTTATCCTGGTAGCCCCATTAGTGTTTTCAGGTGAAAATGCTGACAAGATCAAAGAGTTGGTAGGAAAGGTGGCCGATTGCAACAAGAAATGCGAAGGTACCGACATCGACATCTGCAAGGGGAAGTGTAGCCTCTTGGAGCACATGGGTTATGCGACCATCGGGCTGGGTGCCTGCGTCAAGGAATGCGACAAGGTGAAGAGTGACCAATCTGCCTTCAAGCTGTGTGAAGACAACTGTGGTGAGAAGTATAAGGCCAGGTTGTCGGAGATCAAAGAGGGCAAGAATCTGTAGGAAGGCAAGCCCCAAGTTTGTCTAGCCACATCCACTTGACGACCCGCACAAGGGAGGTGTGTCAACCCTCTATCAGTACATCAACGGCCAACATTTCGCCGAAGGTGAACCGCTCGATCGATAGCCAAGCATGGCACGATCCTATTAATGTCATATCTTTGTAATTTTTTTAATGAACACCCTAAAATTTGCCTGTTTTGAAATAGAGCTAAAATGATTTAATTTGGAATTTTTGTGCTCATGAAACATAGTTAAAACAATATTTTTCACTAGAATAAAATTTATCATAGGAAGTAGAAACATGATTGAGCATTCATGCTGGTGCATTATTCTATTTTTGGGATGTGTGGTTTTGACTAATGTTAAAATGGATTCAAAAGCTTTTAAAATGCCTTTTCAAAAACCGGTTTTATATATATAACGAAAATGTATTCTAGTTCCTTTCGTCCATTATCTGGAATTTGGCCCAAAGGCATGTTCCCTCTTTCCTCTCTAATTTGGCCTGGCAGCAAAATACGATGGTCCTTTCTTTTTCTTGCTTCTGTCCCGCTGGCCATTTCTTTTCCTTGGCTGTGGCTACATGCTCTTGGGCCATAGTGGCTTCAATCCCGTCCATCCAGCATGCCGATGGGGAGCACAACACAACAGCGCAGCGTGGTGGCCATCCTTTCCCCTCGCCGTGACCAATGCGCCGGCCCCATGTTGTCAGCGTCATTCATCAACTTCATCGAGTTGCCCCTGGAGTTCGTTTCCAACCCGGACCGGAGCCAGCCGTGTGTCCCGTCCACGCAAAGTCGCGCCTCCTGGTGCAAACCGCACCCTATCCCTATATAAGCTGCGCGTTTGCGTCGGCGCCATCTTTCGCAAATCCAATCGCACCAACACCGCTTCATCCCGAGCTCGGAACCCTAGCCACCATGCATAGTTGGGGTTTGCTGCCGTGTTTCAATTTGCTGAAGTCGTTGCCTCGATTCCGCTGTAAGTTTGAGGAACGTCATCTCCTTGACATCGCGAACTCATTGGTGATATTTTCTTTGGTCAATTTTTCATCGCCGTCCGCCTTGGTGAGCGGCATGTCGACCATCAAGCCAATTAGCCGCAGCCGTGTTGTGCCCTAGCTGCTGCATCCGGGCACCTAATCGTACAGGTCGCCGCTCCTGTGCCGATGATGGTAAAGCAATCCACAGACATCCGTGTCCCTTCTCTCTGTTGTTCACAAATGCAAGCTTGTCAGCCATGCGTCGTCGCCATCCTATCTGATGGTGGTTGCTCCCGTGCCCACGTCACAACTGAGATGAGCGAGCAGCTCGCTGCACTCCTTCTGCATGCATCCGAAACGCTGCCGTGTCCCAGCTTTGGCAACGTGCTAGCTTGTGTCATCTCCAATTGCTAGCTTGCTAGCATCATTCTTAGCTTTGATGACATCACCAGTCTTCTTTGCTGTTTTCCTTTAGCAAAACAAATCACCATAGCCATGTCGTATGCCTTTCTATTTGCGAGGCGTTTTCCAGCTAGTTATGCATATGCATGCATGCACTTCATCGGATTGAGCACCACGTAGTTCAGCTACACCTTTTCGTATTAGTTAGCTACCTATTATTCCATCTTCTTTGTATCAACGACAACATAATTATTTTTATGGGCGGACTTCCTTGCCATCAGATTTCCAAAACTCCATAATTTTCGCATTTTAAATTCGATTTCGGTGATCTTTACATCGATGTGATCGTAGCGGCGTATAGAATAGTTTTATACACTTTTCAACGTGTTTTCTTGCTGGTGGCCGGTGTACTGTTCTAATTGTATCTCCTTGTTTGCTTCGTGTATGAATGCTCGGATGATTGTGTGTTGATGCTTGGAGTCAAGTAGACGGTGAGCTTTACATTGTTGATCTTGAAGAAGTTTGCAGTCAAGGAGTTATATATCTTGAAGATTTGGAAGTGAGAAGTGATGATCGGAAAACGGGCGGCTAATACCCGCCTCCGCGTTACAGAGACAAATTTAGATTTAATTGAATTTAAATGGGAGAAACATAAAAGAACAGGTATTGCGAGTCCATACTTCCATAATTCTTATATTTCCATAAAAATTATGTTAATTACATCTCCGTAGAGAACACCCCTGATTAAGAGTTCCAACATGAGTATATGAAAATAGATTACATCATATGACTTCCTATTACAAACTACAAAATGAAAAAACAAAGTCTTTAGCCTTGTAGTCGCAGATAGATGCATGCACATGTCTTGCACATGATGATGGTCATTTTCTTTAATAATGACATTTCATTTGATAGGAGTCAACATATACTCTTCATATGATGGGTCGCCAGCTTGACTAGCCTTTTAGGAACCATGGTATGCACATATTTAACTCATGCACACTTCATATGATTATTTTGTTATTTATTTTGGACCTTGACATGGAGCTAGATCCTAGCAAAATGACGTATGGCTTTCGTTTATTCATTTGGCCACGTATGCATTGAGCTACGTATATTTTGACATATATGCATGCCGATGGTGGGAATTTTATTTATGTGTGCGCGGCCATGTGTTTAGCTTGCCGAGGCTTATTAGAAAGATATACTGCAGTGCCAGGAATAGCCATGACACATGCAAATCACTTGTCCATGCTCACAGCATAGTGTTTGATCAGAAGTTTATTATCTTATTTAATTTGATTTGTCGAGATTTGACTTGATATTTATAACCTAATCAAGCCTCGAAAACCAATCTTATTTATTTACCATGCAGTCAAGATGAGCTTGGATGCATTCAGATAACTACCATTAAATTTATACTAGCTTTCACTAGTGACGTGCATGGCATAGACTAATTTGAGGCTAACCAGATGCATTTGGTTTATGCAGGGAATTATGACTGCATTTGCTATAACATGACGTAATATGCAACATATTTTACTTGGTTTGACAATTTAATCGACGATCTAAGACTCGAGCATGCAACCTGATTAGCGCTAAACATATACGCTCAGCCTAAGAACATGGCAGTTCGTTTTCTGCCGGAGCAGCCTTGCGGCCAGCATGTATTTATCCAAGTGTATGTGTGCTAGTCAAATAGCAACATATATATGCATATGAACTGGACTTGCTATCTATGGGTGGCCCGGTATACGAGCATACATGTATATGCTGGCTAGCTAAACTAGCATGAGCGATCATAATATGTGGAATCTGATATAAAAGAACATCATTTGATTTAGTTTATTTAATATATATAGTTTACTTGAGACAGCATAATTCCTTCAAGACATGATGTACTTTCTAACCGACGCATGAACTAGATGTATGCAATGCATGGCCAGTTAATTTAGCATACAGATGTACATAATTCAATTTCATTTGATGAGGGAGAGATTCAGACGGGCACTGCCATGGTGCACTGCTCACCTTCTCTGGAACTCCGGTCGGTGCAGCAACGGCGTCGTGGACTGATCTGCCTGTGCGGCAGCAGGGGCAGCCTTACAGCAGCAAACCCCTCGGTGATCCTCCGGCGGCTTGTCGATCGATGCTTTGCAGCAGCTTTGCGGTTGTTCTTTTTCTTTTGGATGTAAGGAGGCGATGTGGTGGTTTTGTTTTTGGCAGCACGGCAACCTGGCGGCGATTAGATGCGAAATGAGCGGGGTTTGAGCGGACGCATGTGGTCTGCTATTTATAGAACGGGCAGCATGCAGTTGCCAGAAGGTTTGGCGCTCTCATCGTTTGATTTCTTTTAAATCGCCACAGTGTACGCGGGTGTAGTTACCAAGATTATTTGCGGGAGTAGTTGTTGACACCTGTTATCGCATAAAATTACTAGTCAATTAAACATGAATAAGGGCTTAAAATGAATATCAACATAAGTCTAGGGGCTTTAACTAACATAATTCCACGAGTTTTGGTGATTTGTATAATTTCAGGGACTTAATAGATAAATGCAGAGAATAATGGAGAAAGTTCCGGAATATACAAGACATATGATGACCAGACTTGACCGTGAAGTAACTCAACCCGAAAAGTGGACTAAAACATTCTAGAAGACACCAGAAGACACCAGGAAGGAGCTGACAGCCTGGGCCCACCATGGCGCGGCGGCCGCCAGAGCCTTTTAGGCCGGCCGCCAGGTGGGTCTCACCTGTCAGTCTCATCTTCCTAGGTCGGTTTACCACCGACCTTGAGGTTGTATTTACACCGTTGTCAAGGTCGGTTTGATCCAATGGTGGAGATTAGTTACTTGTCGGCTACTCTACCTCAGGACTATATAAGCAGCCCCAGGGTCGACCCCAGAGGATATCAATTCATTCTATCTCATTATCTCTCAGTTGTGGAGGTGTCCCAATGTAAGTATAACCTCTCTCTAAGAGATTAGTGAATTAGAATGTAATTAGAACCATAATTAGAAGAGTTAGTATAAGAGGATTAGAACTCATTAGTTCTAATCTTTAGAACAAGAGAGATAGAGAGAGGGAAGGAATAGGAGGAAGTGTCGGCCTGTCGGTGCTATCTCCATACTTGTACCTCGGTGGAAGTTAATCTACATTTGGAGTTACTCTGGTAATCTACTTCTTCTTTTAGTAAGTTATATTGTTTATATTAATTCTTATTGGTCTACGAGTCTCTCTTTTGAGTGCTTTAATCTGGTACCTAGGTTAGAGTAATATTCGCAGTGCAAACGTGGTGTTTGGACTCGGGTATCTCGTAGATACACCCTACCTTCCGGAGCGTGGTAGTTTGTGGTAGTGACAGTACCATTGATTCCTTTGGATTCCACATCCCGTTGGATAGGACTAAGTAGGAACAAGTTACTGAAGGAATAGTGAGTTTTGTCCTTACTTTCCTTTGAGTACATCCCCATAAGAATAGTATCAACATTGCTTACCAAATTAAGATTTAGCTATCTTAGTAAACCTCTCTATACCCTCAACCTTTTTAGTCTTGTGCTACTCTGGGTTAAGATTAGATCGTAGTCTCACTCACCCGTTTCCCTGTGGATTCGATATTTAAACCCTCTCCCGGGTGAAGTGCTCACCGGTATCCGTGCGCTTGCGGACTATACAAATTATAAATATTTCTGTGGGCTTATCAAATACCAACAAGCATTTCTTGCGCCATTGCCGGGGAAACGGTTTGCTGAGATTGACTTTGAATCTACCTTATCCTTGTATCATATTCTTTTCTTTTATTCTTTTATCCTTTTAACTTATCTATTCTCTTTTTTTCCTTTTCACTATGAATTCCATGCCTATCTATAAATATCTTATACCCTCAAGCAAAAGCTTTAGGCAACCAGAATCTTCAGAGCCTATCCTAGCAAAGTCCTATGAGCTACGCTTGGGTTATATAAGAATGGTTCAGGAACTAGCCTTCTCGGGAGAAGGTGAGGCCAACCCACACTCACACCTACAAAAGTTTGAGGAAATTATGGGATGCTTTCGTATGGAAGGCATATCTGATAATACCTTACGCTGGAAGTTCTTTCCGTTCTCTTTGACGGGAAAAGCTAAACAGTGGTATTACTTGAATATAGAGAGAGTAAAAGGAAATTGGGGAACTTTAGTGTCCAATTTTTGTACCTATTTCTTTCCCACCTCCAGAGTGGCCCGTCTTCGTATAGAACTTTTAACTTTTGAACAAGATAAAGAAGAGTCTCTTAAAGCATCATGGGATCGTTTTAATGACCTTATTAACTTTGGCCCAAACCTTGGTATTCCAGACCCAATCCTTCTTCAACATTTTTATCTGGGTCTTACTAAGAAAGATGCAAGGGACCTTAATGCAGCTTCAGGAGGCGCATTCCTTTCTCTGTCTGCTATAGAAGCAAGAGATCTCATTGACAGATGTTGCGGATATGCCACTCCCACTAGAAATTTTCCCGAGAAAAATGAAGAATCATCCTCCAATCAAGAAGAAGAAATCACGATAGCTAATTCACAACAATTCCAATCCCAAGACTTAGCTATCCATCCTGAACCACCAACATCCCAAAATCCCCAAAGGAGAAGAAATTCCACCTTTGGAAAAACCTTGTGAACCTACCTTTAGTAATTTTGGGAGAACGATAAATTCTCATCCAGACAAGAGACCTCCATGTGACCATAATTCAGATTCCCTTAAGGAGATGTCTCTTATTGAGAGTGTTTATAAGAGATTTCCAAGTGATTGTAATTTGGATTCTTTTAAGGAGAAGTCTCCATTTGAATGTGCTTATTCTTTCAAAAGACATTGGGAAGAACCCAAGGATGACATGTCTGATCTTGCCATAGAAGAAGAGCAAAACTATCTAGAAGACAATCTTATCTTCTCTTCTTCTATACCTAGACAAGATTCATTCGAACCCATCTCTAAACCCATCCTTGTCCCCGATGAATCCACATATGCTTCCTTCTTTGAGACTCATGATAATCCTAGAAATTCACCACAACAACCTAAGCATAAGAATCATCAAGACGAACAAGAAGACCCACAACAATGGCTTGAGAGTGTTAATAACCTATGTATTCCAGCCATTGATTGTAGAGATGATATCTTAGACATTATCAGTCTGAGAGACACAAACCCAAGGGATCCTTTAGACAGCCATGATGAATTAACCTTGGAGTTTGAGAAGGAGGATAACATCAGTGAGTATGAGAGCTGCTTCAAAGACACTTCATCTAGCCCATGTTCACATGATCACCTTCCTAAATTACCTAGTCTCTCTATCACTATCCCACATGAGATCTTCAACCCCCTCATTCTTTCTCCTCCTTTAGATTTCGAAAGGGTGGTTGTAGATGCATACGCTATAATAAATATTCCAGATCTCGTTGGCATAAAATCTTGAGGAAGATTGATGTTGGAAGGGAAACCACTTCATCATCATGAATCAGAATTCAATAGGTTTCCCAAGGACAAGCTTGCTGTCCTTAAACAAGCACTTCTTGAGAAATAACATGAGTGTTCCCTTATTGCTATAGTACTCTTGTGAAATTAGCATAGAGATATAAATGAGGAAATATTCCTTCGGGATATTTTTGTCACTAACCATTTCATGTCTAGAGCAAGAAGAACGAAGGATGACAAAGTAAGGTATGTCCAACCAATCATTGTGCAACATGAAATCACATGCATAGAAATATTTCCTTATCATGTTGCTACACTATTTTGGTTGCTTCTACCTTTGAGACATGCTCAATTTGCTAAATGACTACTGTCATGCTTTTCATCTCTCTATTTGAATAAATCTCTATAATACCTTCATGCTACCCTTTATCTACCATAGTATGCTTTGGTTTGGGAATGCTGCTATAGAGTGTTTCCAAAGGCTTTTAAATTAAGCATGGTGCTTAGGTTAGAACGCCTTCCTTAATTGAATTAGACATGGAGTCTAGTTTGGTTATTGAACTAAGAATTACTTGTGTAGATATTGGTATATTTTGTTAGACTAACCCCTGCAGAGACAAAAAGAGAAACTTACAAATAAGTTTGGGGGAGGTCCTGGGATAAACTCATACTAGAGATGAAACAAGAGAAAGAAGAGGAGTGCCACAAACAAAATCTACAAACAAAAGCACTTGCTCAAGGATCAACTTAAGGATGATTGGCACATGGAGAAGGAAGACCAATTCCACCAAGGATAATCCAATCATGCTCTTCCTCCTCACATGCTCCCATCACATCCCACATACTGAAGCAAGACCCAACAAATCTTTCATAAGGAGGACATGCTCGTACATAGAAGAACCTTATGGAATAAAGAAAAAGAAGACAAGTTAGGAAGAAACTACATAAGAGGCCAAATTAAGAAAGCTTCAAGCAAAAAAAAGCAACACCACAAGTTGCTACAGTGCCATCATGTTCCAATAAAAAAGGTAACATCTTGAGGTGAGTTATCAAGCTTTCTTTTAAATATGGCATGTTCACAAATAATGAACCAAACATGTTAGAGTAACACCCTTGCTTAATCTGACTTCATTAAGCTCAACATGTTTTGTTTCTTTTGTTGTTCCTAACACCACCTTCTTAATCTCATAGTCCTAATCATATTAGCGAATGTGTTGCAACATTCATGTTCCATCTTCTGATCTTATCACCCTTGTTATAGAAAAGGAAACATATAAACATTAACTTTATTTTGTTTGATGTGCCTAAGGTTTTAGAGAAGAATGAACTTTTGGTTCTGTTGGTGTTTTCCCACCAACAGGGCCCATGCACTTGATCTCTGCCTTGTCTTTGCACGCAGGACACACTTCGAGCAAAATGTGGAGGAGTCTGCACTCTCCCTAAATTCTACAAGTGAATGTCCTAAACTCACAAAGCATGCACACAATACAAGAAGCTGCCAACCCCCACTATCAAAGTTTCACTTCAAATGTTGGACCAGCAAAAGAACATGGGTGACAAAATTTACAGAATCACCATCTTAGGAGATACAGCTATCAAGATCAGATGATACACTCAAGGAGTAACCAAGGTAAGTAGTCCTGTTCAAAGGACTTAAAACATTGAACCCTCGCCGAAAGGTAACTCGGTAGTTATCCATATTTAATTTTTAGCATTGCATATTTAATTGCATATCATATTTATCTTTCTGCATCCTACATCAGCATATTTACTTCTTTGCGTAATTATTTTCCTTTAGCATATTTAATTTCTGCATTAGCATTGCATTGAAAAACAGTAAAGCCCCATGTGAATAATCTTGTGGTGTGTAACAACCCATAAGAATATTCACTGTGGTGGCATAAAAATAATTATTCATTCATCTAGTTGCATTTGCATCATAATTCTTTGCATGCATATAATTTTATAAAACTCCAAAAATATTTTTCTGCTGAAGTTTTACATAGAATAATCATGATCCATATCTAGACACATGAAGCTAATATGGCTAACCCCTAATGCTTAATCAAGTTTCACTAGCTTTGTTGTCTATTTGAGTTCAGCAGATTCGAAGGAAGAGAGATATGATAGGTCGACATCATCATCGCCGTCTACCTCAATTTCCTCATCATCAATGACCCTACACTTCAATCCAGCTTGGGGGAGAGCACCCCCAGTTATCCCGATAAGTATCTCTACTATATTATTAGCTAAAAATTTAGTTTGCTTGGTTTGTTAGGAGTCTAGTTTTATAAATGTCTAATTGTTTAAAGAGTCTTTGCTAGAGTTTAAAAATAAATAAATAGGAGTGTACCAGAGGTTTTCTTTTCCACCTATATAAAATGATCCCTGAAACTAGATCTCATGCATGGAAATGATGAATAGTTGCTCCGTCGTAATTCCTTTTCAGTACCTAGCTTTCAAGCTTAATTTCTCTTGAGCCTTAAAATGCAAAACTGCTTTGACTTAAGATTTACTTTGAACCCCCGAAACCCGTGGGTTGCAAATTGCTTGCTCTAAAAGTCTATGTAATTGACGGATATGATATATGAGAGTCTGAGCTGCTATTGATCTTACTCCTAGTGATGCTAGATTTCTGGAGATTTATTTTGAAAATTTAAAAGTGCACATGATAACTTCCTGTGTGACAAAGTGTTGAACCTCCTACCACAGCCATATATACATGCTCCCTATATTAGGAAAACACTTTTGATATATATATATAGGTTGCTTGCTTTGCATTGAGTTCGTTCAATCTTTGTCGACCCTTAGAAACTTGTCATGCTGATCATGTACACTCCACTCATTCCACTCCAACACATTCCACTCCACTTATATGTTATTTCCATCCTGGAAGTACGCATCCACTATATATACACCCATTCACTCTAGCCAGCAAAAATGTTCTACTCCTATACTAGGAGAGAGCAACCAAAAATATTTCCTATACCCTTCCACTCATTGCAAGCCAATATCTTACAAAAGCTCCATTACATTTATACCTCTCAAAAGTTATTGCAAAAAGAGATCTGGGTTGTAGTAAAAAAAAAGAGAGAAGAAAGGGAGATGAAAAGTGGACAAAAGTCCTACGGGCGAGTAGAGCCTACCTCCCTAAAAGAGATGAAAAATGAACACAAGTTCGAGGGCGAGTAGAGCCCACATCTCTAAAATAAATAAAGATGAAAAATGGACAAGTGTCCGAGGGTGAGTAGAACCCACATCTTTAAAGAGAGGAAATAAAAGACAAAAGTCTAGGGCGAGCAGAGCCCACCTCTCTAAAAAGAAAAAAAAAGAGATACAACCCAGGTTCTCTATAAAGTTTCCAAAAGAGAGAAGATTTCTCAAAGGAGCAAAAGTAAGATTTCCCTCATCTATTCTATTCACTTCACTACATACTTTACTACATCACCTACCACTATATTCATTCCACCATACACATGCACTACTTGATCAGTGTGACTTGTAACTTTGGATCCATTGCTTGAATTTACAATATATGCTTAGTAAGTAAGTTTAGTCTTCTCCCACCTATGAGCTCTAAGTATAAACCTTAGATGTAGGGTGAGAGAGAAGAAGGCATAATGTGCTACTGGCTTAGTCCAAAAATACCACATATCATGAGAGAAAGGTAAAACAACTTTATTGCCTTAGTAAGGATCCGCAAAAACCACAAATGAGAGACATGAGAGAGTCATACTAGGAACTTTGAGTTTTATTTTGAAAACTTGCAAAAACTCCAGAAGGACAGTTGAACAAAGAGTTTGAGATATGGTGCTTGATTTGATTGTTCTATCTTTCAATTGCCCAAGATCAAAGAAAAAGCTATAAGCTCCATGTTCAAAGGTAATATGGTTAAGTTAAAAGTTATCAAAATTTTATTCCTATCTGGAGAGAAATTTTGTTTGAAAGCATGTGTACTTTTAAGGTGTGAAAACGTTGCAGCAACTCCTGATCCATTGCTAAAGTTTGGCTTTGCTAGGGACTAGCAAAGGGTAAGCTTGGGGGAGCTTGTTGACACCTGTTATAACATAAAATTACTAGTCAATTAAACATGAATAAGGGCTTAAAATGAATATCAACATAAGTTTAGGGGCTTTAACTAACATAATTCCATGAGTTTTGGTGATTTATATAATTTCAGGGACTTAACAGATAAATGCAGAGAATAATGGAGAAAGTTCCGGAATATACAAGACATATGATGACCAGACTTGACCGTGAAGTAACTCAACCCGAAAAGTGGACTAAAACATTCTAGAAGACACCAGGAAGGAGCTGACATCCTGGGCCCACCATGGCCTGGCGGCCGCCAGAGCCTTTTAGGCCGGCCGCCAGGTGGGTCCCACCTGTCAGTCTCATCTTCCTAGGTCGGTTTACCACCGACCTTGAGGTTGTATCTACACCGTTGTCAAGGTCGGTTTGATCCAATGGTGGAGATTAGTTACTTGTCGGCTACTCTACCTCAGGACTATATAAGCAGCCCCAGGGTCAAACCCAGAGGATATCAATTCATTATCAATTCATTCTATCTCATTATCTCTCAGTTGTAGAGGTGTCCCAATGTAAGGATAACCTCTCTCTAAGAGATTAGTGAATTAGAATGTAATTAGAACCATAATTAGAAGAGTTAGTATAAGAGGATTAGAACTCATTAGTTCTAATCTTTAGAACAAGAGAGATAGAGAGAGGGAAGGAATAGGAGGAAGTGCCGGCCTGTCGGTGCTATCTCCATACTTGTACCTCGGTGGAAGTTAATCGACATTTGGAGTTACTCTGGTAATCTACTTCTTCTTTTAGTAAGTTATATTGTTTATATTATTTCTTATTGGTCTACGAGTCTCTTTTTTGAGTGCTTTAATCTGGTACCTAGGTTAGAGTAATATTCGCAGTGCAAACGTGGTGTTTTGGACTCGGGTATCTCGTAGATACACCCTACCTTCCGGAGCGTGGTAGTTCGTGGTAGTGACAGTACCATTGATTCCTTTGGATTCCACATCCCGTTGGATAGGACTAAGTAGGAACAAGTTACTGGAGGAATAGTGAGTTTCGTCCTTACTTTCCTTTGAGTACATCCCCATAAGAATAGTATCAACATTGCTTATCAAATTAAGATTTAGCTATCTTAGTAAACCTCTCTATACCCTCAACCTTTTTAGTCTTGTGCTACTCTGGGTTAAGATTAGATCTTAGTCTCACTCACCCGTTTCCCTGTAGATTCGATATTTAAACCCTCTCCCGGGTGAAGTGCTCACCGGTATCCTTGCGCTTGCGGACTATACAAATTATAAATATTTCTGTGGGCTTATCAAATACCAACAGTAGTTACCAAGACCGCTCATCCATTTGATTTAATTTGAATAGAAGTCCTGTCCAAGGCGGGAGTAGTTACTAGGACTAATGGCGCTCTAATCTTGTCTTTGCTAATGACGCCGGTGGCCAGAATTTGAACTGGTGCGCGCGCATTAACAGGAATAGGGAAGTTGCTTGACTTGAGCATTCACTTGACTGTGTTTGAAAATATCCAGCGTGTATAGGAGTTTCCTTGCCCGACCCGTAAGCTAATATATTTTCTTACGGTGATTAATTTATGAAATAAGAAATGATTTGCTTCTCGCTTGTGCACAACCGTAGATCACATACATTATATGTGCAACTGCAAAGCTAGCAAGCGTAGGTGTATTTATTTTTACCTCTTATTTTATTGTTTTATTTTTTTTATTATTTCTTCCATTGTTTTAATCACCACGATGCATGAGAATGGTTTGCACCTCGCCGGCATGGTGCATGTGTATGAATATCACATATACACTAACTCTATGCACGTGGCAGCGTTGCTAACATATGTACGTGTGCATGCACACCTTACGTAGCACGTATACATATATACATCTGAGGCCGGATTTTTTTAATTCTAATCACATTCCATTGTCGTGCTTTGTTTATATGTGAAGACATGGACACGTTCATGTGTATATGCATATAAGCGTCCCCTCTTTCTTTTTGCTTTGTCATTCTCGTTTGCCTATATCATGTTTAGATAAAACCTTATCATCTATATCATTTATTTAATATGATATAAATAATTTTACAAATTTTGGATGTGCCAAAATTGGTGTCAACAAGAAGGATATCTATTTAAGGCAAGTATAGTAATGAGATTTGCTTACTTTATTGCAAACATGATCATATAACTTAATGAATGTGTATGTCATAAACGTAAAGGTGATTATTAGTAACATGGTGAATTGTCTCCTTTAGCGAATCCGGGTATTACAGTACAGCTGTAAGGGTTATATGGCTCTGACATTAGCTCCCTGAAGATCATTTTTCTAGCAACTTGGAGGATGTGCCGAATTGGATATAGTATGCCCCTTGTCCCGTAATATATATATGAGTATAGGTTGTGGTAATGTGCCATATAGGAAGGGTGGGTTCTATATCAGACGACTTAGCTGCCCCAACATGATAGACGAACCTTTTGGGGACTTCTTAGTGGTTCTCGGTGCTTGGGTCTAGCTAACCCTTGCATTTGGGAATCGCAACTCATAGTGAAAGTGCACACCTCTGCGCAGAGTTTGATAAACTGATATACTAGCCTTGCCCGAGATTTGACTTCCAGGGCTCACATATGGTGTTCATTCGGTTTTATCCTTAAAATCGGGTGTTACACAGAGAAGCAATACTTTGTGAAACAAGGCATGGGAATAGCTACGTAGATTATTGTATATGGTCCAGACTGCATGCCCATCATATCCGAGTAATGCAAGGTTTTGTCCTGGTAATGCGTTACGACACACAATGAAAGAACGAATTCACCTATGTTGAAGGCCAGGGATATTAGGAGATCATTAGGCAGATAAAAATAGGTTTTGCCGTTTCTGTAATGCCCATATGCTTTCGCTTTTTTGTGTTACCTTGGAACTCGCTAAATAAGGCACTGTGACTCGAAAAGGAATAAGTCTAATAAGGAGTGCTAAGCCACCGTCTAGAGGCATCGAGTACTTATTAAAATGTAGTTCACTTGTTAGTGTAAGTTAAAAGACATGTGGTCGAAAAATATCCTCTTGTCTTTAATTAATCCTTAAATTGTATTTTCACTGTGAGTAACTAGGTTTCTTACAAACAGAGCAGCTACTGTCATGATATAGAACTATTGTAGCCTTTATGAACCCCAACCCCAACAAAATAAAAATGATGTCAATCAAATCATAGGGCAACTGCATACGAGGTGATAGTAATGGCTGAGGAGCACTACTAAGGTCAAGATGACTACCACATGCAAAAATTTATTTTGGAAGCTCGATGGTTACATTTTTTTCTGGATGAGGAGCCCAGCACATGGAAAATAATAGTTTTGTTTACGGATTATACCTAAAAAGCTGTAAAACCATACATTGTTGCCAATAACAAAATACAATTTCCCAGCAAGCGTTGTCATTGTCCTCTTCGCAATGCATTCGTGATTTTTCCACTAGCTAAAAAAGTTAAAACCCATGTATGGTTGCCAAGGCAACAACATTTATGAGGTAAAGCGAAAGAAACGGAAAATTGGGTGGGGCAGCGGAGAAGGGCATGCACTTACCACAAAATAGATGACCATGAAGCTCTCGTGGCCTCACACTCATGCCTAACTTACATGCTCCCCTCCATTATATATGAAGGACGACACGGTAGCTCCACCAGTAAACCTGTTGTTATCCAATAAGATTAGCCACAATAGGGAGAGCAATAATGGCGCAGCAAGAGCGTTGCAGGAGCTCTATTCGTACTAACCCTTATCCCGGTAGCCCCATTAGTGTTTTCAGTGAAAATGCTGACAAGATCAAAGAGTTGGTAGGAAAGGTGGCCGATTGCAACAAGAAATGCGAAGGTACCGACATCGACATCTGCAAGGGAAGTGTAGCCTCTTGGAGCACACGGGTTATGCGACCATCGGGCTGGGTGCCTGCGTCAAGGAATGCGACAAGGTGAAGAGTGACCAATCTGCCTTCAAGCTGTGTGAAGACAACTGTGGTGAGAAGTATAAGGCCAGGTTGTCGGAGATCAAAGAGGGCAAGAATCTGTAGGAAGGCAAGCCCCAAGTTTGTCTAGCCACATCCACTTGACGACCCGCACAAGGGAGGTGTGTCAACCCTCTATCAGTACATCAACGGCCAACATTTCGCCGAAGGTGAACCGCTCGATCGATAGCCAAGCATGGCACGATCCTATTAATGTCATATCTTTGTAATTTTTTTTATAGATGGACTATCAAGTTGGTTGATTACAATTGGCAATCTCGTTCCAATATCCACAAAATTTTTGTTGTAATAAATTGTATTAAATAGAATATGTGCTCACCGCAAAAAATATGTGCTTTCTTTTAGCACAGGTTCAATATATTTGTGTTCGTCTAGTGGATGGATAAGTGGTTATTTCTATATGGGATTGCTTGTTCTCCATGTAGGCATATAATGTTTGAATGGATCAATGTCACGTTGATGTTAAATATTTTCCTATATTTAATGGAGCGTTAGCAACTCGTGTCTTGTTCTCGTTGCTATTGGTGGTTCGTATGGCCAACATTCCTTATAGTATGACCAGAAAACCACTTGTAGGAAAGAAATTTCCATCGTGTCCGCCAATTCCATATTTCTAAGGATGTCATTGTTGTTAGCTTATGACATGGTTTCCTATTTTGTTGATTGGGCCAGCACTGACAGTTGAACGGTATCGATAGAGTGGGCAATACACTTGTACACATTTGATTCACCAAGAAACAATGTTAAATTAGTATTCAGATATAATAAAACAATGACACCTGTCAGCTCTACTACCAAACTGCAGCTGATCGCATACCATTTCTGAAAAAAAATGTCAGCTTACAAGAGATCTACCTGGCACCTGTAACTACAGTGCTCTGTTGAGAAAATGGTTTTACCATTTGTTACCTTACCTACCTACTCCTACAGAACATACACAGCAAGCAAGCATATCCTTGTAACAAAAGGTGCTTTATCGGTACAGTAAGGCAAGTTTCATGGGAGGCATAAAAAAATCCGAGAAATGATTTACAAGGGTGGAACAAAGGTGGTGACGATTATAAATATTATGGGTTCAGGACAACAAATAACAAATTATTACATATCAGGCTAAGCTAAGCATAAACACAGCTTCATACTCGCATAACATTTCTGACAATAAAGTGGCTGGCCTACAACCTGCAATTTTTCAACTGCTGCACATAACAAACAAAAGCAGTTTCGTACCACTTACCTACCCCATCATACAGAGTATAGAACATACACAGCAATCATATCCTACTGATAAAAGTATAGATGAAGAATCATTAGGGAGTGGACATACATGAGATGTAGCTTATATATCCAGCTGGTCAAGCCACAAATTTCAGGCAGCGCGTATCATTGTGTATGGCTTGACAACGGCAAGAGCAGAACCTTGTTCCACACCTCACACACGTGTAGTTTGCAGAACTACCACAGACTGAACAGTAGTGCCGTCAAGATGAAGTGCTTGGTGGACCCACATCAGCCTTCAAATATGTTGGAACATGAGTAGGCAGGGATTCCAGATTTTCCTATCACAGTTGCAGAGTAAAAATCTTTCCAGTATTGTACTGACAAAATAAACAAGACAATAAAGAAACCAATAGCACAAGGTTGCTTACTTCTTGTAAGACATCCATGAATGATCTTGCCGCCCTCTTTTCCAAAGCTTTCCCTTGTCTCGTCTCACGTTTCATAATCTTGGACTGCTTTTGCAGGAGGACTGTAGAAATGAAATTCAAAAACAAAAGATGGCTTACATCATCGAAATTTAGTTATCAGTGGGTAGAGAATTTGAGTAACCTCAGAAATAATTTGTGGGGTTGTTTATTCATGCCGGATGTGTTTGGAGCAAAAGTATGTTTCAAATATTTGTTTTCAACAATAGTTTTAATTCTTAGTTATCGAATACTTTGTGAGGATAAGAAATAAAGTATGTTGCTTTGTCCCTTTGCAAAAATGATAATAGAATATCAAAATATGTCATACACAAGAGAACTGTGTTCCAGTACTTGTCATTTGCAAAGAGTGACATTTTGTCATTGAGTTTCTAATACTGTATCTACCTTATCCTTTCTCACATCATGGCATTACTAGTATGGGGTTTGCAGATAAATGAGAAAGAAACTGACCAGGGTCGTGGATCCGTACTCATCATCATTAAGATGTACCACTACCACCTCAACCCCAGCATTATCACTCTCAAGAGCTTCAAGGCGACCTAAAGCAGCCTGCGTGGCAATACAGATATGGAGGTATTCATAATTAGGCAGCAAAACATAAATGGGGAATAATTTCATGAACGAGAGGGAAACGTGTAGGCATCCTCTGCATCTGCTGGCGGAGAAGCAAAGCATCTGCACCGAAATATACATATGATTAACATTTTTTTTTTTTGCTTTTCCCGCATGTTAATAAGTGTTATCATTCTGTTAGTTAGCAGTTGGCGCCAACTTTCTCTTTTCTAGCTCTCGTTTTCGTACCTAAAGTAGACCAGAGTCAAACACACATATATATATATGCATCGTCATCATGTCGGAATCCATTCACAAAATATACACATATATGCACCTTTACACACCAAACGTCAATGACACGTCTTTCCACCACTCCTACCAAAAAAAAACGGAAGTTCGTCATTGACGGAGGATACAAAAAAAGTTTATTTATTTTTCATGACGTATCCAAGATTCTTCTTGAACATTAGTCCATCATATGGCACCGACTTGTGGGGCCAACACTGTTAGATGTGGTTTAATTCGTTTTTAATTTGAAACTGAATCTGAATCAATCGGTATATTTTGTGGCGCATTTGTCAGGAAAAGGAGTAGCAAATTGTGGGTCACTAGTCTAAGGAATAATATGGGCAACTTGTCTGATCATATTGTTTCTGCTAGTGTTATACTTGCACCTGTTACAAAAAAGATCATCAGTTGGTTTTACTAGAAAAAGTTATACTTGCATCTGAAGCATCCTGAAAGCCAAACAACTGGCTTTGATCAAAGCAGGTTCAGTTGGATGAAATAATTTGCTTCAGAAAGAGAATTCGTGTATATATTACTAAATTAAATTAATCAATATAAAGACAACTTTATTTTTGCTATAGTGTAACACTTTTCAAGTTGCTTAATAATCAAAATTTCATCATTAGCTGCTTTTTTTTTTTTTTTTTTCTAGTTTTCTAGGGTCTGCTATTGTGGCCCTTGTGGGTGGCCCACATTCTACAATAGGCCTAACATGCATGCATGTACCCTTACAGATTCTCACGAAAAAGCATAGCATGTACCCTTCTACCATCTTAGGTGTTGAATAAATAGACCAGTCGTTCTCTTTACGACCAAAATGAAGAAAGTTAAGCATCTACTGACTCTTGTCAATCAAAACCATGACGATTGCCAAAAAAAAAATATATAAAAGGTATAATGAAAGTACATATATATAGATCTTTAATAAAAATTGGTGCAGCAAAATTCCAGAGGTTGGATTGCATTACTGCAGAGACTTGCACAAATTTTACTAGTTGTGTACGTGTTTGTTTCCCCTAGTGACTAAATGTTTGAACGGAAACAGGGGAGTGGTGGAACATGAACCCCATCGACGTCGTCCGCACCGCCACCCGCAGAGGCGCCGCTCCCAACACCTCCGACGCCCTCACCATCAATGGCCAGCCCGGCGACCTCTACAAGTGCTCATCCAACGGTAAACAACGGCTTCCTCTGCTTCACTGCCAGCAGCGATCGTAAACGCTAGCTGATGGACACAGGCACGGCGACGTTCGCGGTCAAGTCCGGCGAGACGAACCTGCTGCGCTTCATCAACGCCGCACTCAACACGGAGCTCTTCGTCTCGCTCGCCGGCCACACCATGACGGTCGTGGGCGCCGACGCCTCCTACACCAAACCCTACGCCACGTCGGTGCTCATGATCGCGCCGGGCCAGACCACCGACGTGCTCGTCACCTTCGACCAACCCCCGGCCGATACTACCTCGCCGCGCGCGCCTACGCCAGCGCGCAGGGCGTCCCCTTCGACAACACCACCACCACGGCCATCTTCGACTACGGCGCCACCAGCAGCCCCGCGATGCCGACCTTGCCGGCGTACAACGACACCGCGACGGCGACGACGTTCACGACGAGCCTGCGCGGCCTGCGCAAGGCGGAGCTGCCGACGCACGTCGACGAGAGCCTCTTCTTCACCGTCGGCGTCGGCCTCTTCAACTGCTCGAGTGGACAGACCTGCGGCGGGCCAAACAACACGCGGTTCGCGGCGAGCATGAACAACGTCTCCTTCATGCTCCCATCCACCACCTCCATCCTGCAGGCGCACTACTCCAACGGCGGCGCGACGTCGGTGCCGGGTGTGTTCACCGCCGACTTCCCGGCCAACCCGCCGGTGACGTTCGACTACACGGCGCAGAACGTGAGCCGCGCGCTGTGGCAGCCCGTGCCGGGCACCAAGGTGTACCGGCTCAAGTACGGCGCCGCCGTGCAGCTCGTGCTTCAGGGCACCATTGTGTTCGCTGCCGAGAACCACCCCATCCACCTCCATGGCTATGACTTCTACATCCTCGCCGAGGGGTTTGGCAACTTTAACGCGGCAACGGACACCGCCAAGTTCAACCTTGATGATCCTCCGATGAGGAACACGGTGGGCGTGCCAGTGAACGGGTGGGCGGTCATTCGGTTCGTGGCGGATAATCCGGGCGTGTGGCTGATGCACTGCCATCTCGACGTGCACATCACCTGGGGCCTCGCCATGGCGTTCCTGGTGGAGGATGGCGTTGGAGAGCTGGAGTCTCTCGAGGCGCCTCCATCTGACCTGCCACTCTGCTGAAACTAAAAGACATGCTCAAAGCATTGTTGACGACACTTGTGGATTCTAGTTTTGGCCATTCATATATAATCTGTGCTAGATAAATTACCTGATTATTTGGAGCAACATCCATGTACCAATTCATAATTTTTTTTTATCATGACACCACAGCCTAGCTGTCTACATCAAAATTCATCAAGGAACATTCTTGTCAATTTGTTTCAATAATATGAAACTTTTGAAAATAAAGTACTCTGTACTCAGTTACAGTGATGTCCTGGTTCTTCATCTGCTCCAATAGAGGGAAAGGGTGGTTCACTGAAGTGAAGCTGATACCCACAACGCATTCAGGTATCCAACATGTTCCAACTGCAGCCAGGGAGGCCTCCGAAACGGGTGATACTTGTGAAACGGGTTGGGGCGGTTGGGTTGACGATACAAACGGGTTGGGACGGGTTAGGGCTCAAGTCATATATCATCTCCTGTCGTGACTTCGGGTTGGGGCATTGGGCCGACGGGGGTTGGACGGGGGCAGGTGGTAGTTAGGGTTTTTTTAAAATATGGGTTGGGGCGGGTTTAAACCCGCTAGCAGACCTAGGTCGGCGGGGACGGCCCGATGCTCTCCTTCTCCCGTCCAATCTCCGGTCGCCAGCAGCAGCTGGTAGGAGACAGCGTCGGGCGGCCCTTGCGGTGGATGAAAGAAAAAAAAAAGAAAAAAGCAATTAACCACAACTCCTGTTTCTTTGCTAAAAAAAAAACCCTCCTCTTCCGAATTCAGAGGGGATGATTAACCAAGACGTGCATGCCCCATTCCACTGCATTAACCAAGGATTACACTAGTTTATTACAACAACCAGGTTCAGAGTTACAGCTCAAAAAAAAAAAAAAGCACTGAGAATTAAAAAATTATATCTCTTCAAGCACTATTATATAGAGCTTGTCTCCGTCCAAGATAGTTTGAAAAATTCAAAATTTTGAATTCAAACATATATATACTCGGGCATCTAAATGATATTAAATAAAAATAGTTTTTTTACCACATAGCATAGATCACATCAAGATTATAACTTTGATACACATAACGCCAATATGTTCGAGATCACTTGGAAGGAAAAATAAATAATAAATTTTAGAATCTAAAATGAATATTTGGGTCTCTAAACGATCTCCCACAAATGAGCCAGCTAAAATGTAGGTCTTACTTAGAGTTACAACTTTGGTACATACCATGAAACATCCAAGATCGTTTGGAAACAAATCATACAGATTTTAAATTACTTTTTAACAAGCATACATCTAAATATATCTATAACTAAAGTATAGATGATCCAATGAGTATGAAATTTTACTTCAATTCAATTATACAATAATTAGCTCACCATAAAACATTCACCATAATTGGACCACACAAACTACAGCTATTAATTAATTGAATAAAAATTATTATAGTCATCATAGATCTAAAACATAGATCAGGTACACCAGGTGGTGCAATGGCCAAATGAATATTTCTGTTAGCTGTGCATGCGTAACCTGGAAACATCGGCTCGTTCGTTGATTGCCCAGTAGTCCGGACAATCTGGAAAAGAGTGGGGTTGTGGATTAAGGCTAGCTGTCTCGAGCATTGTCAGGGGTGGCTTGGGCTCACTTAGGTGAGCACCGAGCAAATTGGTGTCGGCGCATCTTGTGCCTAATTGTTTGTAACCACTCCATTCTTATCAATGAAAACTGGTAACATATCTTTCGAAAAAAAAACCCGCTACATGTTTGATTAAGCTGCAGAACAATAATCGATGCAAACATGCATAGCAATGAAACTGGGCTTCCAATCCATTTTGTCAGGCTCAAGATAAGATGGGCAAGCCAATCACTACTACAGATTCGCTCATCACTGCCGCCGGAATCACTGCCGGAATTTAATCCACCGGCGGCAGTGTTGAAGCTTGCCCGGCAGCGATGAACCGCTCAGCGAGGGAAACTTCGAAAACTCCATGGATTCGACAAATTCCGGCAAAGAAGACTCGAGATCACCACCGGGTTGAATCGTTCCCGGGCGGTGGTCTTGATGGACACGAGATCACTCGCGGGTTTGAATTAGAACCGAAAAGCGATTTCAAGATTGACACAACCGGGTTGAATTAGAACCCGATAGCGATTTGGGAGGGGAAGCAAAAGGAACCGATAGCTCGAAGAAGGAACAAGAAAAACAAACGATAGAAACAGAACGGAGATGAATTAAAAATGACTTTGGAGTCATTATATATCACTAGATAATTATATATTACTACAAGATAATATATTTTACAAAACGAAAAATAAAAGAAAGCGGCGGCCGCCATCGCCTCGCCGCCGCCCCCGCCCGCCGCCGCCGCCGCCATCGCCTCCTCCGCCGCCCGCCGCCAGGCCTCGTCGCCGCCGCCGGCCTCGCCTCGCCCGCCCGGCTGCGTTCCCGCCCCGCCGGCGTTCCGCCGGGCGGGGTCGCAAAAAGAGTTCCGCCCGGCCTCGCGGTATCCCCTAGCGAGGATGTCGGGCGATGGCCTCGACCTTGAAGGCGTAGAAGTTCGCCTTCTCCACCAACGCCAAGGCACCATTGGCGGCCGAGTTCTTCGACCAGGTGGGTGAGCTTACGGAGGGCGCCGTGGAGGCGCCGCCACGGTGAACAAAAGCTCCTCGTTGGTGTAGACGCCGGCCATCGTCGATGAAGAAGAAGGTAGCTGCCCGGGGTTTATGGAAAGAAAGAGGCTAATTAGCGATGGAGATGGTACCAAATCGAGGCGTTGTTATATAGTAGCAAGCATGGAATGCATGCAGTCCATAGTCGATCATTCCTAAGACGCGGCGCCATGAAAATGCGATGAACATGCGCACGACCGGCTAATCCAATGGCCGTCGCGATCGCTCGTCTCCCCACGAAAGGCCGACCCTACTCTAGCTTGCTTGTTTTCCAATGGCCGCTTCCTCGGCAAATGGCACGGCGTTTCCCAACACCCAATCCCGAAATTCCGGTTCGATCCCCAACAAGCCGATTTAATTTTGACCATTTTTTCAAGAACGATGATCGAGTTTAGCATTGTTATTTTGAAACAAGGAATGCATGCTTCACATTGTTTACCATTGCTACAAGATCAACCACACGTCGCACCTTCGATCTTGACGGGTGAGGGAGCGGGAGGGAGGGAGGGAGACGAGACTTCTGGCTGGCCGGGAGAGCGAGACACACTTAACTACAAGCCGTAGCACGCCCACAACACTTTGCCGGGCTATTTAAAGAATCAAAATTTGTACCGCCCAATGGATAGCCATCAATTGTTTTTTTTTTTTTACCACAACATCAGAGGCCGTCCACGCGTTCACTTAGCGTGTTCCACGGTGGCTGCGCGCATGCATCTTTGCTCGCTTGAGAACCGCGTTGCCCGGTAGCATTCAGCGTCGGTTAGGAAGCGAAGCGGTGTCTCTGGAATCGATGAGAAAAGCCACGGCCCGGCACCGACAACGGCGTCGGCGGGTTAAATCAATGTCGGTTAAAAAACAGCTGCGGTGTAGTTTCACACCGGCGATGATGTAGATCCTTTGCCCGGGCGTAGTTTCCCACCCGGCGGTGATGTTTAGATCCTTTACCCGGTCGCGGTCGTTTCGCGGTGGTGATCGACATCACTGCTTGGGTGGAAACTTGGACCCGGCGGTGATTTCAAAAATTCAGCGACGCACGGTTCTTCTCAGCTCGACGGCGGGTGACCACTTTGCACCAATGCGGCACACTTGCTGCCCGTCCTCCGTCTAATCGGCGGTCGACTCTACCATGCCATCTGCCTATTTAAGCGGCAAGGGGGGACGCCCGTGTTTTGCACCCGATTTCTCCTCTCTGTTCTTGCATTCTTGGTTGGTCCAAGTAGTTTCTAACCCTCTCCTCAAAATACAGAGGGGCTTAGATTTGAATTTAGTGTCATGGGTTTTGGATCAAGGAAATCTTTTTCTCCTTATTTTCCTTGTTCTTCGTTCTCGATCTTCTTTGCTAGCAAGTACTTTCCGGCTTCCACATACATATGGATTTTCTTTTGGGAGAAAGCCCTCCACATACGATAATGCCTAGTCCAAGAAAATGGTTTACGAAAAAAGGTGCTATAAGAGTCTTACTTGATGAAGGAGAGATACCGGGGCATGCGGCTTACGTGGGTGCCATGATTCAAGGTCGAACTCGGACTCATATTAAGAGTCCTGAGTCCTTGTGCTTTGGGGTGTTAGTGTTCAGCCAATATCCCGGGCACATGGGCATATAGTATCTGAATCATAAGGTGCATCCATGGAAAAACTATGACCATTGGACCTAGTTACTTGTGATTAATTTCATCCTCGGTCCAATGGTCAAGTTTGGGCGCATCGATGAAGCTCCCTGAATCTCATCCTCCAACCTTCTCAATGAGTGCACGTAGCGACCTCCACTTCTTCGATCCGAGGAGATGCTACAAGAGACTTACAGAGGTGGTTTAATTTTAATGTGTTTGTACACTTTGATTGTAGCATTGACCTATCTGTGAATTGGTCTTTGTTACCATATATTTAGTTCTATGTAAGGTCTTTGCTATGGAAATATATGTAATATAAGGTCTTTGTTATGGAAATATATGCAATGAAATTTCTTACCGTTGTATTTCTGTTTGGTATGAATCTTGATTGTCTCTTCGATACCTTTGAGTTTCCATTTTTACCCTTCATCGAACGTAATAAAGACGGTTAAGTCAATGAAATATGCCGCATATTGTGAGGAAAAATTCAATAGATATATATATCCAAATCTAATGTGAATGAAATAAAGTTATATATGTAACAAAAACAAAGAACGATATTGAATTGTTTTCACATCCATATCCCCTTCGAGCAGATAACCAAAACCCCAAATTATGTGAAGCATCTACTGTACATAGTATGCAAAGAAGATCAAGCAACAAAATGCATGCATGCAAACCGAGTGAAGTGACAACACCGTGAATTCAACTGCCGGATACATACACGCAACCGTAGTGATATGGTATTCACCGCCGGCGCCATTCAAATAACCGGTAGTCATGTTGTTATCACTACCGGATATATCTTAATATCCGGCGGTGATGTACCCGCACCGATCAATCGCTATAAATCATGGCGTCCGGCCGCATCCACACACATACCTAAGCACGCATCCACGAGCTCCGGGCACTCGCACGAAATCCACTCGGCTCTTTCTCTCTCTCTCTCTCTCTCTCTCTCTCTCTCTCTCTTCTTTTCTAGGAGATTTGTTCATGGCTCCGTGGATATTACATCGGTAATGATATTTTTTCTTGTCTAGAATTCCTATATATAATATGCATATAAACAATACATATATATATACTATATATATTTATGAGCTTTGTCCTTTTTTTTTTCCTTTTTATCGCTCGGTGGTGGCGGTCCTCCCGCCTTTGCCGCCACCACAAGAACCGTGGTTTCCACGCCGGGCGATGAGCCATTCGCCCCGTGTGGACACAAGGCCATTCCCTTATCCAACCATCGTATGTAATTTTTTTTCTAACATTTTTTATTTCTTATTTTACTATAACAAATACATGGACATTAGTTTAACTTAACGTCATTTTGTTGCATTTATATGTTTCACGACTTTATCCCCAATACAATGGCTAGAAACAAAGACTTAGGCCGGTTCTCTATCTCTCGGTTTTGTGGAGACCACGACATCTAGAGCATCGCCACCGGTCATCAACTATATACGTGTGAAATAAGTTTTACATCCCATCGAGGATTCCGGGACACAACAGCCCACCTAATCCACGAGAGGGGAAACGAGAGAACGACCGTGCAAAACGCCGAGTACCATGCCGTTTCCTTGTGCTTAGTGCGAACACATGGTTGATTTAGGTCGCATGTGTTTAGTTTTTGTGATGTAGTGATTGTCAACGCCAACATTCTCCTTCTATTTTCTTTTTATCTTTTATGCTTCGGCTATGTTTCACCTAAGACACGGGAGTGTGTCGAAGACGATCTCTTGGTTCGTGTTGTGCGGGTGTTGAGCTCGAGATGGTAGCCGACGGGCGCAGGTGAAGGGGCCAAGGAGGGCGTCTTGGGCCGCCGGACCGCTGAGGTGAAGGACGGACGTGAGGGCTTGGACCGAGGGACCGGATCGCCGGGTGGCTAGCCATGGTGGTCGACATCCGGGACATCGACGGATGCAAGAGGACATGGCGGGACCGTGTCGATCGGGTCAAGACGGCGAGCGTGCGGCGAGCGGGAGCTCGGATGACTTGGCGACTTCGGGCGGTCAAGACGGCGATGACACGTGTCGAGGAGGTTTGGTGGTTTGCCCTCAAAACCATCGTCGCGGGTTTGGTGGTTGGGCCTCAAAACCACAGGCGCGGGTTTCGCGGGTTTGGGCCTCAAAACCGGCGTGTTCGGCGACGGAAGGGCGGCACGTGGCGGCATCGGGAGGTTGCGTGGAGGCAAGGCTACCGATGAGGAGGCGCGGTGGCCGCCGGATCAAAGATTACCCGTAGCCGTCGACCGAAATAGCCTTAGGGTTACAAAATCGACTCATGTATCTTAGGGGTAGTTTAGGCGAGGGAATTGGGGCTATTTAGCGAGGCATACCCCTTCATCCTCCCTTGCCTCTCATTTTCACATTTTATAGTTAGGGTTCCGCACTCGTGTGAGAGGTCCACCCGATCTTGTATCGAATTTGCCGAGCAAGGGCTAGCTCTCGAGTAGCCTGTCACATGGTGGCGTTTGGGATGATTGGATCGGTGTTTTTGTTCCATCTTGTGCTGTGATTTTTGTTCTTCACTTGTTCTTCCCGAGTTCATCCTCTCCCCTATATTCTCTTCGCGATTTCTTCGATTTGGCACCGTTTGATCTCGTTTTTCTTGCCTTGATTCGTGCTAGGACGTGAGGATCATTTCCACCCAAGGGTTTGAGCTAATTCCTCACGAGCACGTAGATCGGGCGAGTTTCGGATCGAGGTGACCTTTTGGGTGTGTTCTTGGTGTGATTCGCGATTTCTCTTGATTCACTCCGTCAAACTCGAAATTTCAAAGGGGAAATGGTCACCCACATGCCTAGATGCTATGGCTTGATTTTTGTGACCTGAGGTTTCGATTTGATCGAGTTTGAATTGGATTTGGAGAGAATCGCCGTCGGCGCGCGCGCCGGCTGTTTTGTTTCTAAAGGGCGGGACGGTCCGGCCCGACAAATGTGGCCCGGCCGCTCGGGTCTCGACCGTCGAGCCCGAGGCCGAGCTCCTCTTTGCCCGGCTCAAGATCCGGACAGTCGGGCTATGGGTGCGGGCGAATCGCGATACCCGCACAACCGCGGCGGAAGCTTGATCAAAAGCGACGATCCGACCGACGACTTGACGCCGGACAGTCCGAACCCAGGGAGCGGACAGTCCGCAAGTCATCCTCCTCCAGCCATTAAAACGGATTTGATTTTTCGAGTATTGATTTTCTCGGTTCGCGACAGTCCGGTTTTCCTACCCGGACAGTCCGACCTTGCTTGTTCCAGCAGCCTGTGTTTTACGTTGAGTTTTTCCTACTTTGGCTCTCGGACGGTCAAAGTCAAGGTTGCGGACGATCCGCCTTTGCCCGACTAGTGCACTGCGACAAGCCGAGCATCCGAGAACGGACAGTCCGAGTTCCCGAGTGGTTTGAGCCGTATTTCTTCTCCCGCTTGTGTGGTCGATTCTAGTTGGTTCCCGTTGATCCACCGTGACTCTAGAGCAATCTCTAAGTCATCCACCTTGCATCCAAGGTCGTGATCACACCGAGTGTCGTTCGATTCGCTCCGAGAGGTCGTGAGAGCTACACGTTCACTAATTGAAAGAATTTAGTTGAGGCTCCCATTCACCCCCCCTCTGGTCGCCTATTCGGTCCTTCAATTGGTATCAGAGCGGGTTAAGGATCATATCCACCTTAATCGATTCTTGATCCACGTAAGGTGACATGGAGAGGTTTGGTCACTTTGGTGGCAAGCCTCCTGAGCCTTCGATGGCACCAACTATCCCTATTGGAAGATCAAGATGCAAGCGCATCTCATGGGGATAGATTGGAGAGTGTGGGAGATCGCCGAGGACGAGAACTACCAAGTGCTAGCCGCCGAAAGTGGGTGAGGATCAAATAGCCCAACACAATGCCAACAACCAAGCGAGGAGCGTCTTGTTCTCTAGCCTCAAGGCTAGTGAGTTTGAGAGAGTTGCCACTTGTGAGACCGCTCGTGAGGTGTGGAAGACACTAGAGAGCTACCACGAGGGAACCCCACAAGTCAAGGCCCGCCTTTACGAGACCTACAAGAGAGAGTACAACAACCTCATCCAGCTTGATGGCGAGTCCATCGATTCTCTCTTTGCTAGGTTTCGTGACGATTCGCAACAAGCTCCCGCGAACAAGCCGGGCTGAGAGGTTGGACGAGCACGAAGGCGATGCGGCTTCAGACGCCTTGGATTGGAAGGTGTGGGATGTGAAGGTGTCCGCGATCATGGAGTCTCCGCCAACTACGACACCCTCACACCCGACGAGCTCTAAAGAAGCTCAAGTCTTCGAGATCGAGGCTCGCATCCAGCGGTCGAAGAACCCTCTGCGCCGAACGCCGCACTCATCTCTCGTAAGGGCGGTTCCAGTTCTTCGCTAACCCATCACGCATTTTCTTTCGCCTTGTCCTCTTTGGTGTCTCGTGGATGAGGAGCGGATGGAGAGCCTTGGGGATGATGAGCTTGGCGCTTAGTCATCGGCCGATTCTCGCGTTCCACAACAACCGCTTGAACCGCCGGCGTGGCGGCCCATCCAAGGGTGGATGCTTCAAGCGCGGAGATCCGACCACTTCGCCGCCGCATGCCCCAAGAAGAACAAGGACAAGTACTCCGGCGAGAAGTACTACTCCAAGTACGACCGACAAGCGCAAGGACAAGCGCGAGCACACCTCCGGCAAGTACAAGTCCAAGAAGGGATTCGACAAGGAGGCGATCAAGAAGAAGTACCTCAAGCGTGCCAAGGAGCACAAGCACGCCTTCCTTGCCTCCCCCTCGACCTCGACAACGACTCTTCTGGACGGACAATCTTCCCAAGCGGCGAGGAGTCCGGCGCAAGGTCGAGACAAGATCAATGGACTTTGCTTTTCACCGACTCCAAGCCCGGGGGCTTTCGCACCATGGCCCCTCGATGGAGCGGTGACCGACAGCGCCAAGCCACACGGCAATGACTCGTCTCCCTCCGAGGTACCTCCTACAATCGAATCTCTCTCTGATGAGGTTGAATCTTTGGGCGATGCGCTTGTGTGTCAAGAGAAGCTGCTTAAGCGTGCCGCTAGGGAGAGAAAGGAGTACAAGGAGAAGTGGGAGATGGTCGTGACCGAGATAGAGTTGCTTAGGAAGCCTCACCGATGTCTCGATGAGACGGAGTGTGATGCCCGTGGCTGTGCATATGTCTAGCATCATGTCTTTGCAGTCCAAGTATTCGCCTTGCTAGATGAGCATGTTGATTTGAAGTCTAGGCCAACGCCGTTGAGTGCGTGCAAGTCTTGTCCTCGACTTGTGATCCGAGTTGGCGAGAAGGCCGCCAAGCTTGCCGTAGCTTGAGAAGGCCAACTCGGATAGCACCGCTTTGGGGATGTGCTAAGTGTGAAGCTTTGGAGTTGGAGCTCATGTCTTGTAGGCATGACAAGGGGAGAGTCGAAGAGGAGATCAAGTATCTTCGCCTGCCTTGAGTTGGGTGTCTTGTGGAGAGCCGCAGCTTGGCATGATGATGAGTCGGCCAAGAGGGGGACCGACACATCGGGTTTAGGCTTTGCTATAGGTGGGAAGGGAGAAGTCATTTATGGCAAGGTTGGTCAAGGTAGTGGTTTGAGCTCGAGTGAGAAGCCAACCAACACTCCCAAATTGACCAAGATCACTCCACCGTGAGCCTACCAAGCCCATTGTGCAAGATGGCATTCTCCAAGAGCCAACTAAGACTCCACCTCCCAAAGAAGTGTGGCTTCCCAAACCGAACCACCTCAAGAACCCACTTGACACTTTGCCCAAGATCCCCGAGGAAACCCTTCCTAAGGCCAAGACCACAACAAGAGTGAACCATCCACCCAAGAAAGTGAACCAACCACTACCCAAGAGAGAGGTGAGGTATCACCGTGAGTATTGCCGAGAGATGGTCACTTGGTTGAGTTTTTGCTTTAGGAGGAAGAGGGATGCTAGGCGCCGAGTGGAGTTTGAGAACCGCGGACATGTATCACCCACCACTTGGCATGTATGAGAGGGGTGTGCGCTTGGTTCGAGAGGCGCTTTGCTAGGCCTGAAGGTAGGAGGCCTCGAGGGTTTGGGCCACGGTTTGTGAGACCGCTTTGGTGGTCGTGGCTCGCGAGTGGACATAGATCCTCGCTTTGGGAGTTTTGAGGTTGATAGGAGGAGTGCACCACGCTTTGTTGTGCGTGGTAAGCGTTTGGTAAGATGGGGCGTGGGATGTTTGCTTTGCCTAATGCTTATTTGGGGCAATATGGTCAACACCGGTACTCTTCCAAGTTTACTAACCCCAAGTGTTGTGCCATATGCTCATCCCATGTTCTATCATTGATACAGCCGGAAGGCCGGAGGACATGTGGCTCATTGACTCCGGTTGTTTCTCGACACATGACCGGTAAACTCCAAGTGGTTCTCTAGCCTCACCCCGATGAAGACAAAAGAGTACATCACTTTCGGGACAAAGAACAGAGGAAAGATTCTATCTCGAGGGTCAATCGGGATCAATGACCACTTTGTGCTCAAGGATGTGGCGCTGCCTCCAACCTCGCACTTCAATCTCCTCGTCGTCTCTCGGCTCATGGCGTATGGGTATGAGGTATGCTTTTTGGTTGGGTGTTCTCGAAGTTTTGGACTCTCTGGATGATCTTATTTGGCCGGATTGTGCCATTTGGGCAAGTCTTTCGTGCTGATTTTTCTCGAGGCTTTGGCACTTCTTGTTGCTTGTTGGCCGGGTCCTCCTCTCGATTTGTGGAAGTGGCATAGGAGACTAGGTCACTTGAGCTTCGATCTCCTCGCGAGGTTGAGTTCAATGGATCTCGATCCGAGGATTGCCTAAACTCAAATTTGAGAAGGATTTGGTTTGCCACCCCCGCCGCCACGGGAAGATGGTATCCGCTTCCCACCACCCGCCATTTCAGTTATGACCTCGAGACCGGGAGAGATCCTTCACATGGACACAGCTTGGTCCATCTCGTGAGGTCAGTGGGTGGGAAGTGGTATTGTCTAGTGATCGTTGACGATTTTTCGAGGTACTCTTGGGTGTTTTTCATGGAGGGCAAGGATGAGGCTTTCGGTTTTGCTCGCGATTTGATTTTGAGATCGAGAACTGAGTTGTCGGAGACAGCCATTCGAGCGATTCGCAAAGTGACAATGGCACGTAATTTAAGAACTCTCGCCGAGTCTCTTTGTGCTAACTTGGGTGTCGAGCACCACCGCTTAGCCCTTATGTCCCGCAGCGTAACGGGGTTGTTGAGCGGAAGAACCGACGCTTGTGGAGATGGCAAGGACCATGCTCGATGAACACAAGACTCGAGGAAGTATTGGGCCGAGGCAATCAACACAAAGATGCCATGTCTCCAACCGCATTTTCCTCCGTGCTTTCACCAAGAAGACATCATATGAGCTGCGGTTTGGGAGATTGCCCAAGGTGAGTCACTTCCGTGTGTTTGGATGTAGGTGCTTCATTCTCAAGCAAGGTAATCTCGACAAGTTTGAGTCTCGATCACCGATGGCATTTTCCTTGGATATGCTTTGCACTCACATGCCTACTGGGTTCTTAATCTTGAGACTAACCGCTTGTAGAGACATGTGAGGTTACTTTCGATGAGATCGCGCCTTTGTTCCTCTTCTCGTGTTTGAGTGTGCGTGAAAGGAGGAAATGGAGCAGAGCATCTTTGTGGAGGAGGAGCAGAAGACGTTGGCTAGGTGATCCCGGCGACTCCACCGCTTGCCCCAAATGACCCCTGTGATGACGACGATCGCCACGGACCGACCCTACTACCACTACTACCGGGGTCCCGTGGAGCAGCTCCCCTCGTGACGAGACGATCGTATTCGAGGAGGTTCCTCGCCGAGGGGAGGCGACATCTTCGCAAGACGGCGCCTCGGCTCATTCAGCGTCACCATCCCCCTGAGACCATGATTGGAGGTCTTGATCAAAGGGTAACTCGCTCCAAATCTTATGCCATGTGTCATTTCGCTCATTCTCGCATTTGTTTCCACTCTTGAGCCCAAAGATGTTAACACCGCATTATCCGATTCGGATTGGGTCAATGCCATGCATGAGGAGTTGCGTAACTTTGAGAGAAACCAAGTTTGGGTGTTAGTTCCACCTCCACCGAAAGTGTCATCCCATAGGTACTAAGTGGGTGTTCAAAACAAACAGAGTGAGGATGGTGTGGTGGTGAGAAACAAAGCCGATTAGTTGCCCAGGGGTTTTGCCGAAAAGAGGGAATAGACTATGAGGAAACCTTCGCTCCCCAGAGTCCGCATAGAAGCTATTAGGATTTTGCTTGCCTTTGCAGCCTCGAAGGGCTTTAAGCTCTTCCAAATGGATGTCAAGAGTGCTTTCCTAAACGGGTTCATAGAGGAGGAAGTGTATGTGAGGCAGCCTCCTCCGGGTTTGAGCATCCTAAACACCCGCACTATGTGTACAAGTTGTACAAGGCCTTGTACGGCCTGAAACAAGCCCCCAGAGCGTGGTACGAGAGGTTGAAAGCCTTCCTGTTAGCTAAGGGTTTTGTGATGGGAGCCGTAGACAAGACCTTGTTCTTGCTCAGGAAGGGCAATGACATACTCCTAGTCCAGATATATGTGGATGATATCATCTTTGGTGGCTCTTCACATGCTATGGTATCGAAGTTTTGCGTAGATTATGAGCAGGGAGTTTGAGATGAGCATGATGGGTGAGTTGACCTACTTCCTTGGACTACAAATCAAAGCAAACCAAGGACGGGATCTTCGTACACACGGGGCAAGTACACGAAGGACATCATCCGCAAGTTTCGCATGGGTGAGGCCAAGCCTCTTTCGACGCCCATGTCCACGACGACGGCCCCGGACGAGGACAAGGATGGAGAAGCCGTGGACCAAAGGGAGTACGAAGCATGATCGGTTATTTCTTTGTACGGCGACAACGCGCCCGACATCCGGTTCTTTGTGTGCCTCTCACAAGACGCTTTCGCCTCTTCACCGCGTACCTCTCACTTTCGGTGTGAAGAGGATCTTGGTATTTACGTTTACCCGACTTTGGCCTATGGTACTTGGCCTCTTCTACCCTCTCCCTGACTGGTTATTCAGACTCTGATTATGCTCGTGATCGTATGCATAGAAAGTCCACTTCTGGTACCGCCGGGTTTCTTGGTACTTCTCTAGTGTCTTGGTCGCCTAGGAAGCGATGCAGGTGTCGCTCGGTCGACCGTTGAGGCAGAGTATGTTGTTGCCGAAGGAATATGGGATCGCTTACGCCAGCCGAAAACGAAAATTTTCTACCCATAAACCAAGGATCTACCGCTAGTTATAGATCACGGGATTACCACTAGACGCGTAGGTGCGGCGGAAGCGTCGACCCTCGACGAGATGTACGCTGCGCAGCAAAGCGATTGCCGTGCGGTTCTTGCGTGATCGTCCGTCACGCCCGGCCCTCCTCGTGGCGGTTCGCCCTTGTGCTCCGCATGCAGCACCTCCGAGGTATCCCACACGCATGGGAGGAAGCGATGCGGCTCCGGACCGCTAGGTCCGCGAGATGCAAGAGGCGAGGGCGTGGGCGCGCGGCGGCCGCCAAAGTGGCGTGGCTTAGATTAGGTCACAGCCCCGCGCCCACCTCTCATATATATATAGGCGCCGCTAACAGGCTCCCCGAGCCGGAGGCCCATTAGTAACCCTAAGTCCTCGCCTAATTGGATCAAATCCGAATTAGGCCTTCTTCCCCTAAGCGTGCGACCCTATGGGCTCACGCACACATAGACATGGCCCGAGTACACCTACTCGGCCAATAGTTGACAGCGCCTCTAGCAAGACGTGCCAACTCCCATGTGTACGCAATGATCATATCGCATCGAACCACCACAAACCATATACTCGCCATTCCCTTGCCACACGATATTTGGTCCACCTCGTGGGTTAACACTTAACCCAAGCACGGCCATGCATTTCTTGATCCAATCAATCGAGTGGGTCCAGCTTATATCTCTCTCTCATGGAGAGGGTCAATTCCATCTTGATTGACTATGTCTCACAAAGATATTTCCCGACAAACCCGAAGACCACCTTTATAGCTACCCAATTACGGAGTAACGCTTTGATAGTCCCTAAGTAGGTCGTTTCACATCTTGAGTACATACGACAATCACAGTCTAAAGACATAACGTACATGATGTATAAAGAGATAATAATAATATCTCATGTCGGGTCAATCCAGCCCCATGTCATACATGTGCCCACACTATTAGTTTGACATCTCCATGTCTATGACTTGTGAAACATAGTCATCAACTAATACGTGTGTTGATCTAATATTCATGTGTGTTCTCACATGAACTCCGATCGAGGACAATTATTGAATAACCAAACAAGTAAAAGAGTTTCACAAACAATTCACATAATTGCCGATCAATACAAGTTGTCTTTAATGGATATTCATGAACACATAATATATCATGGATACATATGAAGGAATACAAATCATCTTTATGATTAGCTCTAGGGCATATTCCCAACAATCTCCCACTTGCACTAGAGTTAATCTTTAAGATATCTAATACCCATATCTCTCATGTGTGCCTCATGCTTAGGCCGTGGAAGAGCCTTTGTCAAAGGATCTCGCAACATTCAAATCCGTATGTATCTTGCATATCTTGATTTCACCACGTTTGATGAACTCTCGAATGAGGTGAAATTTCCGCAAAGACGTGCTTGTTCTTATGGTGATCCCTCGGCTCCTTAGCCCGGCAATCGCGCCACTATTGTCACAATGAAGGTTCAATGGGCCGCTTGCATTTGGAAACACACCAAGTTAATTGAGGAACTTCCTCATCCAAACACCTTCCTTTGCAGCTTCGTGGTTACAATGTACTTTCGGCTTCCGTTTGAGAATCGGCACCGTCTCCCTCGCTTGGAACTTTTCCAACTAACAAACACCACCATTTATTGTGAACAAATATCCCGATTGAGATTGTGAATCATCTCGTGTCGGTTTGGAAGCTAGCATCGGTGTAACAATTTACAACGAGCTCCTCCTCACCTCCATAGATTAGAACATATCTTTAGTCCTTCTTAAGTACTTAAGAATATTTTTAACAAGTGTCCAAAGGACTCTCACCCGGATCAGCCTTTGGTACCGCCGCAACACTTAGAGCATATGAGATATCTCGGGCGTGTACATATCATGGCATACATGATGGAACCAACCGCCGAGGCGTATGGAACCTTACTCATGCGCTCGCCATCGCCAGTCGAAGGACGCCGCTTGCTAAAACGCATACCATGTGACATAGGCAGAACCCTTTCTTGACTGTTCCATGTTGAACCGCTTTCAACACCTTGTCAATGTACGTGTCTTGGCATAATCCTATTAGCCTCTTTGATCTATCTCTATAGATCTTTATGCCCAAAATATATGATGCTTCTCCCAAATCCTTCATAGAAAATATATTATTCGAAGTCTTCACGGATTGCAACATTGGAATGTCATTCCCAATCAACAAAGATGTCATCTACATACAAGATTAGAAACACAACAAATAAGCCCCACTTTCCTTCTTGTATACACAAGGTTCTTGTTCATTCCGACGAAAAGCCAAGAGCTTTGACCTCTTCATCAAAACGAATGTTCCAACTCCGAGATGCTTGCTTCAACCCATAAATGGATTTCTTAAGCTTGCATATTTTTCTAGCATTCTTAGGATCAACAAAACCTTCGGGCGTATCATATACACGCCCTCTTCCAAATTTCCATTTAGAAAGGCTGTTTTAACATCCATCTCGCCATATCTCATAATCGAAATGAGCAAAGAATTGCTAGAATGATCCTGATAGATTTAAGCATCGCTATCGGCGAGAATGTCTCGTCGTAGTCAACTCCTTGAACCTGCCGAAAACCCTTTTGCGACAAGTCGTGCTTTTTATAGATGTGAACATTTCCGTCCCATGTCTCTTTTCTTTTATAGATCCATTTGCACTCAATGGGTCTAACCCCATCAGCGGGTCAACCAAGTTCCAAACTTGATTGGCTCCCATGGAATCTATCTCGATCTCATGGCACTTTGCCATTTCTTGGAATCTGGTCCATCATAGCTTCCGCATATGTCATAGGTTCGTCATCGCCTAACAATAACAACACATCCCCATGCAACTCACGGAGTCTAGCTGATCTTCGTGGTAGTGGCGGTGTTACCTTTGCCACAGTATATCTCAACTTGTTCTCGCTACACTAGCATCACTCGTAGAGTCTTGACCTATTGGCTCATCCTCGAACTTCTTCAAGATACACCCTTTGTCCACTCTTGTCTCTTTTGAGAAACTCTTTCTCTAAGAAAACACCGCTTCGAGCAACAAACACTTTGCCCCTCCGATCGGGTTGTAAAAGTAATACCCCAAAGTTTCCTTTGGGTATCCCACAAAAAAACACTTGTCCGACTTGGGTGTTAGTTTATCCGATTGAAGTCGTTTGACATAAACTTCACAACCCCAAATCTTTAGAAAAAGACAACCGACTCTTACCAGTCCACATCTCATATGGTGTCTTAACTACGGACTTAGATGGCACCCTATTTAATGTGAAAGCGGCCGTTTGTAGAGCGTATCCCCAAAACGATAAAGGTAGGTCCGACCGGCTCATCATAGACCGAACCATGTCCAACAAAGTCCGATTACGCCGCCGCCGCACACCGCTTTCTCCGAGGTGTTCCAGCGGCGTAAGCCGTGAACAATTCCGCAACTCTTTAGATGATTGCTAAATTCGTGACTCAAATATTCACCTCCACGATCGATCGCAAGGCCTTGATTTTCTTGCCACGTTGATTCTCTACTTCATTCTAAAACTCTTTGAACTTTTCAAAAGTCTCGGACTTATGCTTCATTAAGTAGACATAGCCATATCTACTAAAAATCATCGCTGAAAGTAATGAAGTATTGAATCCGCCTCTAGTTGTCGTACTCATTGGTCCGCATACATCAAGATGTACAAGTTCCAACAAGTCTGCTGCCCTCTCGTGAAAAACCTCGTGAAAGGGACCTTGGTCATTTTGCCTAGAAGGCAAGCCTCACATGTCTCGTATGATTCAAAATCAAACGAAGTTAGAAGCCCATCGAATGGAGCCTCTTCATGCGATTTTCACTTATATGACCCAAAACGACAATGCCACATATAGGTAGGACTTAACTCATTAAGCCGAGGCCTTTTAGCGCTTATATTACGCATAGGTGCATCATCAAGATTTAAAATAAATAACCCATTCACAATGGATGCGTAAGCCACAAACATGCCATCTTTAGAGATTACACAACCATTGTTTTCACTCTTAAAAGAATAACCATCCTTCATTAAACATGAAGGTGACACAATGTTTCGACTTAAGCTAGGAACAAAATAACAATTATTCAATTCCAAAATAAATCCCGACGGGAGGTGGAGTTGCATCGTCCCGACGCCGAAGCAAAGAACTCTTGCATTATTGCCCACGCTGAAGTCAACTTCTCCCCTTTCCAACGCTTCTACTTATCATTCCTCGCATCGTATTGCAAATATGAGCAACCGATCCGTATCAAATACCCAAGAATTAATATAAGAATCAGCGAGGAATATGTCTCAGAACATAAACAACAAGTGTACAAGCAAATGGGAGTACCTTTACCACCGCTATCCTTCTTGGATGCTAAGTACTCCTTGCGCTTTCTTTCCAAAGGACCCGTTTTATGACAATGAAAGCACTCACTATCGCTAGCTTGGTCCAGCCTTTTTGGGCTCGGATGGCTTTGGCTTGGAGGTCTCACCTTTAGCCTTTTCCTTCTTTTTTCTTCCAATAAGGATTGCCCCTTTTCTTAAAATTAGGCTTGTTTTGGACTCGCCATCACATGGCTACTGCCAAAGACCTTTCTTGATGTCACCTCTGCCGTCTTAAGCATACCACACAATTCGGTCCAAGCCTTTCTCCGCCCCATGCATATGGTAGTTCGAGATGAAGTTCCCATAGCTAGGCGGCAGAGATGCAAGAATGAAATCGCAGCCAACTTTGGCCTATTGGGAAGCCTAGCTTCTCCAATCTCCGAAAGTGTAACCAACCATTTTGATTACATGTGGTCCAACCGCCGCGCCTTCGCTAGCTTGCTCTCAACAAGAGCCTTTTGAGACATTGAACCTTTCGGTTCTAGCTTGAGTTTGGAACATATCCTCAAGCGCCTACGATCATATCGTCTGCTGCATGATTGTTATCGAATCCGCATCCGCAGATCGGGTTCCATGCTAGCAAGCATAAGGCAACTCACTTCAAGATCAGATCACATGCTTTCTTGTAAGCGTTTTCTCGCCAGTAGGAGCATTATCGCCAGCTCTTCCGGTAAGGGGTTATCTAGAACATCTTCCTTTTTCTCAGCCCCCGAGAACAATTCTCGTGTTGCGGATCCAATCCGCATAATTTGTTCCATTCAACTTATCTTTCTCAAGAACCGAACGCAAAAGTAAATGGTTGATTGTTAAGCGCCATTTATCTACAAATGTAAATAATGCAAAATACTATGACAATGTATCCAAGATAGAGTAAAAACAAATTAACATTTAATTGAATGTACTCCCACTAAAATCAATATCCCTCAATTGAAACTTAGTGATTCAAGACCCACAACTAACACGCCAACTAGTGAGCTTTAGCATCACCGCTAGAAGACATGGTAGATCGGTAAGCAACTCTTTGCTAATCATATCACATATGACTCTTGTTGTTGGGCAAAGATCTCTATGCTCACGCCAACCTGCCATGCTCCAAGATCCCTAACCGTTAGGATGATCTTGTTCAAGTAACCAAACCTTCCGCAAAGTAGTATCCGATACGAACCTGTCTAGTCAAGGAAAACCGGTGGCACCCTAATTTTATAGACCCACCACCGATTGTACAAGGCTTGTGACAAAGGCGAGGTTTGGGGAGCATCGAAACTTAAAACATTGCCGAGGGATCGTTCTACTTCACTATCGTATGTAGACAAAAAAACATAGTCGCGTGAAAGTAGAACACGATAAGAACGACATTAAACAGTTGTGACTTGGTATGGCCTTATATCACTTTTGGGGATCTCCATCTCCAATGAACTGCTCATCATGATAATCTTCATCTCCATGATCCATGTATGCCATCCTCCGGTGATGAATCTGCCAAGACTAGTCTATACTAGCGTAGAAAAAATAACAATTACATTATCGCGTTCATCACAAGTTGGCACGCAGGCCATTACATTAATGAGACAATATATAAGTGGCTCCACCCATATTGTCATCCTCACGACATGCAAGTCATGGAATAATTACATACATACATGCATCTCATACATATAGAGGCCATACCAGGTCACATAATCCTACAAAAACAAAGATTAACCGATTCCGACGCCTAAAATTTGACGGGCCGAAAACATTATTTTGTAAGCTGATTTTCGCAATTTAATTTCGTCGAAACGCACGAAGTGTGTGACGGTTGGATGTAACTTTTCGTTCTCAACGATTTTCGTTTAGAGTTCGCCTCAATCCGAGTTACGGATCAAAAGTTATGGCTGGTCAAACTCGGGCCGACGATCGGTGTAAGATCAAATCTACCACCACCGCAAACTCGCATCACATGCGCCCGACCAGCCATGACCTAGGTTCGATTCGATCAATCTTATTGATCTCAAACTCGCCTTGACCGGGGTTTACATGTATCACTTAACTCCGATGGCGGAATTCGACCGGTAGGGAGTAGATCGAACAAGACCAAGCGGCAAGATCACGAACCGAGATCGAGACTCATCTACAATCAAGCGCATATCACCATATGCCCACATCCGAATCTATAACAACACAAAGATCGGCTCCGATACCACCGGAAGGAATATGGGATCGCTACGCCAGCCGTAAAACGAAAATTTTCTACCCATAAACCAAGGATCTACTTTAGTTATAGATCACGGGATTACCACTAGACGCCGCAGTGCAGCGGAAGCGTCGACCGACGAGATGTACGCGTCGCAGCGGTGTCGCGGCGGTTGCGTGATCGTCCGTCACGCCCGGCCCTCCTCGTCGCGGTTCGGCCCTTGTGCTCCGTGATGCAAAGACCCGAGGGTATCCCACACGCATGGGAGGAAGCGATGCGCCCCGACCGCTAGGTCCGCGAGATGCAAGAGGCGAGGGCGTGGGGGCGGCGGGCCGCCAAAGTGGCGTGGCTTAGATTAGGTCACGACCCGCCCCACCTCTCATATATATAGGCCTCGCTAACAGGCTCCCGAGCCGGAGGCCCATTAGTAACCCTAAGTCCTCGCCTAATTGGATCAAATCCGAATTAGGCCTTCTTCCCTTAAGCGTGCGACCCTATGGGCTCACGCACACATAGACATGGCCCGAGTACACCTACTCGGCCAATAGTTGACAAATGGCCTCTAGCAAGACGTGCCAACTCCCATGTGTACGCAATGATCATATCGCATCAACCACCACAAACCATATACTCGTCATTCCCTTGCCACACGATATTTGGTCCACCTCGGTGGGTTAACACTTAACCCAAGCACGCCATGCATTTCTTGGTCCAATCAATCGAGTGGTCCAGCTTATATCTCTCTCTCATGGAGAGGGGCAATTCCATCTTGATTGACTATGTCTCACAAAGATGTTTCCCGACAAACCCGAAGACCACCTTTATAGCTACCCAATTACGGAGTAACGCTTGATAGTCCCTAAGTAGGTCGTTTCACATCTTGAGTACATACGACAATCACAGGTCTAAGGACATAACGCATATGATATATAAAGAGATAATAATAACATCTCATGTCGGGTCAATCCAACCCCATGTCATACATGTGCCCATACTATTAGTTTGACATCTCCATGTCTATGACTTGTGAAACATAGTCATCAACTATTACGTGTGTTGATCTAATATTCATGTGTGTTCTCACATGAACTCCGATCGAGGACAATTATTGAATAACCAAACAAGTAAAAGAGTTTCACAAACAATTCACATAATTGCCGATCAATACAAGTTTTCTTTAATGGATATTCATGAACACATAATATATCATGGATACATATGAAGGAATACAAATCATCTTTATGATTAGCTCTAGGGCATATTCCCAACAGCTTGCCGTTGCTTGTTGTTCCCAAATTTCCGTGGATGGTTGCCACCTTGAGAGACTTTGGCTTGAGCTTTTCTCGTGTACCCTTGTTGTGTGATAGCATGGGAGCCGTGTGAGTGTAGCCAAAAATCCTGTCCTTCACTCCCAAACCAAACACATAGAGGTGAGGTACCACTTCCCGAGAGATCACCAGAGAAAGGGGACATAGATGTACAAAGATGTTTACACAGACAGCAACAGATTATGGACATTTTCACGAAACCACTAGACCAAGTCCGCTTTGCCCAAATTTCGTGGAGAGTTGGGCGTGTGCTATCCCTTTTGAGGGGTAGCTTTGTAGTTGATGTACGTGATTTAGTTTTAGGTTTGTTTTGCCTTTTGTATCATACTTGCATATCATGAGCTTCACTTTTATATTGATTTGAATGAGGTTGTGCTCTTAGTAGTATGAACATGATAGTGCTTCTAGCTTGAGCTCTTTTTAATCATGTGATGTATGTTATGAGCTGAGCAACGTTTTCCAAATGTGAACTTGATTAATGAATGATGAACTTAAATCTTGGTTCACCCTTGAGCTAGCTTCTATCATGAGTAGGATGTTGAGATCCTTTGAGCTTTTATGTGTATGCTTGGTAGCTATGTCTCATGCTTTGATTCATTCACTTGCTTAGACTTTCATGATAATACCATGCTAAAACATGAAGTCTAAAGCTAAAGTGATGAAAAGATCGAAAAGGGTCCATTTTGCCACACTTTGAAGTTCGAGACTGCTTTCACTTGCACTCTTGAATGAACTTGGACTTCATTGTGTTTGACCCGCACCATTGTCTTAAGCTAATCATTGCTCACGCATAGGCTTGACATGGTTGATTAGTAAGGCAAGGCAAATGTGGATAACCACTCGCATGCTCTCTTGTAACTTGTGAACCGCTGCAACTCTGAACTAAAATGAACACAAGTTTTTGCCATAATGTCTAGCATGATGTCTGAACGCTGCTTGGGGTAGTTCACCCAGTTTACATGTTTGAGCACTTAGTTGATCTCCTATCTACTTGTGCTAGGTGCTATGTTTGATGGTGAACCTCCTTTTGCAAGATACTAAAATTTGCTCAAAATGCTTTGTGCCATATTTCATATCATCCGATTAGCTTGAGCCCCGGCTAGCACTTGTAGTTTGTTGCTATAATACCACTTTGAGCACTCTCTCACTCGGTTGAATATAATCTTGAAGCTTTGCATTGTGACATATTGCATTTCATAGCTTGATTAGTGCATGTGCCAACAAGGGGTAGAAAGATCCAAAGACAGTGATTGCATTTGTCCAGGGGGAGTAGCACTTTGAGCTAGATGTGTAGAGCCTTTGCCTCTCGCCTTGAGGGTCTATCTCGCTTGTGTGTGAAAGTTTTTGGTTTTTAGCTTTGATAGTGGTGTTGAGCCTGTTTTACCTCTTCTTGAGGACTAGCCATCTGCTTTAGCTTGGTTGTGTCGAGCCTTTTGCCCATGTCTTTGGGAACCAAGTTTTTGCTCCATGTTTGCTATCCAAAGATTGTCTTAGCTTGTGACTAGCTTGTGTTCACTTGGATGTGCTATTTTCTACCTTCTTTTTGTCTTTGTGTTGAATGTTGACAATGCACTCATCAAGGGGAGATTGCGAACACATGGTTGATTTAGGTTGCATGTGTTTAGTTTTGTGATGTAGTGATTGTCAACAAATAACATTCTCCTTCTATTTTCTTTTTTATCTTTTATGCTTTGGCTATGTTTCACCGCACACGTGGAGTGTGTCGAAGACGATCTCTTGGTTCGTGTTGTGCAGGTGTTGAGCTCGGAGATGGTAGCCGACGGGCGAGGTGAAGGGGCCAAGGAGGACGTGCCGGGCCGACGGACCGCTGGAGGTGAAGGACGGACGTGAGGCTTGGACCGAGGGACCGGATCGCCGGGTATCTAGCCATGGTGGCGACATCCGGGACATCGACGGAAGCAAGAGGGGCGGGCGGGACCGCGTGTCGACGGGTCAAGACGGCGAAGTGCGGCAAAGAGCGGGAGCTCTGATGACTTGGCGACTCGGGCGGTCAAGACGGCGATGACACGTGTCGAGGAGGTTTGGTGGTTTGCCCTCAAAACCATCGCCGCGGGTTTGGTGGTTGGGCCTCAAAACCACAGCGCTGGTTTCGCGGGTTTGGGCCTCAAAACCCGGGCGTGTTCCGGCGGACCGGAAGGACGGCACGTGGCGGCATCGGGAGGTTGCGTGGAGGCAAGGCTACCGATGAGGAGGCGCGGTGGCCGTTGGATCAAAGATTACCCGTAGTCGGCCGAAATAGCCTTAGGGTTACAAAATCGACTCATGTATCTTAGGGGTAGTTTAGGCAGGGGAATTGGGGCTATTTAGCGTAGGCATACCCCTTCATCCTCCCTTGCCTCTCATTTTCACATTTTATAGTTAGGGTTCCGCACTCGTGTGAGAGGTCCACCCGATCTTGTATCGAATTTGCCGAGCAAGGGCTAGCTCGGTAGTCCTGTCACATGGTGGCGTTTGGGATGATTGGATCGGTGTTTTTGTTCCATCTTGTGCCGTGATTTTTGTTCTTCACTTGTTCTTCCCGAAGTTCATCCTCTCCCCTCTATTCTCTTCGTGATTTCTTCGATTTGGCACCGCTTTGATCTCGTTTTCTTGCCTTGATTCGTGCTAGGACGTGAGGATCATTTCCACCCAAGGGTTTGAGCTAATTCCTCACGAGCACGTAGATCGGGCGAAGTTTTAGATCGAGGTGACCTTTTGGGTGTGTTCTGGTGTGATTCGCGATTTCTCTTGATTCACTCGTCAAACTCGAAATTTCAAGGGGAAATGGTCACCCACATGCCTAGATGCTATGGCTTGATTTTTGTGACCTGAGGTTTCGATTTGATCGAGTTTGAATTGATTTTGAGAGAATCGCCGCCGTCGGGCGCCGCTTTCGCTGTTTGTTTCTAAGCAGCGCTGCGACGGTCGCCTCGACAATACGGGATAGTCCGGCCCTCGACAAATGGGACAATCCGCCGCTTCGGGTTCGACCGAATCGAGCCCGAGGCCGAGCTCCTCTTTGCCAGCTCAAGCATCCGGACGATCCTATGAGGTGCGGGACGGTCCCGCGATACCCGGGGTTGATCGGGCGTAGCGATCAAAGCGGGATAAACCGACCGTGCTTCGACTTGTTTGACACCGAACCTGAGGAGCGGACACCGCGGGAGTCATCCTCCGCCTTAAAACAGATTACGTCCCTGGAGTATTGATTTTACGGAAAATTGCACGCGGACGATCCGGTTTTCCCTACCCGACAATCCGACCTTGCTTGTTCCAAAGACTGTGTTTTGTTGAGTTTTCCTACTTTGGCTCTGGACAGTCCGAGTCAAGGTTGCGGACGCATCCGCCTTTGCGACTAGTGCCTGCGGACAGTCCGAGCATCCAGGAACGGACAGTCCGAGTTCCCAGGGTTTGAGCTGTTTTTCTTCTCCCGCTTGTGTGGTCGATTCTAGTTGGTTCCGGTTGATCCGCTGTGACTCTAGAGCAATCTCTAAGTCATCCACCTTGCATCCAAGGTCGTGATCACACCGAAAGTGTCGTTCGATTCGCTCCGAGGGGTCGTGAGAGCTACACGTTCACTAATTGAAAGAATTTAGTTGAGGCTCCCATTCACCCCCCCCTCGGTCGCCTATTCGGTCCTTCACTTAGATTCTCTTCGACGTGTTTGCTATATTGTGCCTGATTTCTCGCAATTCAAGATATTTGCCTTGTCTGGCGATAATATCCCCCCCATGGCAATATAGCGAATATGTTGGGAGTTACAACCATGATGATGTGGTAATATATTAAATTCATCATTTTGGCAATGCATATTAATTACATATAGATTCACATCATCCTCATTCATTTTGATTCTCCCACTTGCGCATTCTCGCTCCACGATCTTACTTATGCCGCATGTGGCTTGGCGTTCGTTCTCGACCAAGCTACGCACCAACTTCGGGTGCGATTGGGACTTCGTGCACACCTTGGCCAGCAAACTACGGAAGGGGCGACAATACGCATAAGGTTTACTAACTTAGGCAATCGGTCGCTTCGGTAGGTTATATCTATGATCGAGCATTTTTACGCCCTTGCGGGGACGAGAGAGTGCAATCATAAGGGCATTGACCTTCATCGACTCAAGCGGATACTTAATCCGTGACATCAATTACCCGATATTTCTACAATCCTACATTCGTGTGCATGGATCACAAGTTGGACCCAATAATGATCCCGCGGCGGTGATGATGATTAGTGTGTGTTTACTATATATGTTAATTATTTGTAAGGTTGTATGGTTACTTCCTAATTAATTTGTAATCTTGTGGCCCATGTGGTCTCAAACTTTTTCGAGCCTTTCACATGCAAATTGGGAAGCACCCACGAAGTTTGAGATTTTTCGAGTTGGTTTGGTACTTTTCCCAGTTTATTTGAATTTCTCGCGACACCTTGTAATTATAGTTTGAACTAAGCGTACCCACGAAAAAGAGCCGAATGCTTTGCTAGACTTTTCCACGTGGTCTCATGTGCCCTTGGAGGCAAATCACCGTGGAGGTCCAAGAAAAATTCTTGTGTTTCCATGGTTTAATTAGCCTTCTTGTCGTCGCTTTATCTCGAAGAAAATCATAGTAATTAAGATATTTATCAGAAAAACCTAAGAACTTGTGTGGGGTCATTTTTTGGGTGTACATGGTCGGGAAAAACATTCAAGGCATTTCCACCATGGAGGATTACACATCCTTCACCAAGGGACATGATCATCCATCGAACCAGGACTATACAAAGGTAGTTCCCATGCTCCATGTGGTAAATATGTTTGCCGGTGTTGTAGTGGTCTCAAACTTTTTCTCGAGCCTTTCACATGCAAATTGGGAAGCACCCACGAAGTTTGAGATTTTTCGGAGTTGGTTTGGTACTTTTCCCAGTTTATTTGAATTTCTGCGACGACGCTTGAACTAAGCGTACCCACCTAAAAGAGCCTTTGCTGCTAGACTTTTCCACAGGGGTCTCATGTGCCCTTGGAGGCAAATCACCGTGGAGGTCCAAGAAAAATTCTTGTGTTTCCATGGTTTAATTAGCCTTCTTGTCGTCGGTTATCTCGAAGAAAATCATAGTAATTAAGATATTTATCGAAAAAACCTAAGAACTTGTGTGGGGTCATTTTTTGGGTGTACATGACTGGAAAAAACATTCAACGCATTTCCACCATGGAGGATTACACATCCTTCACAAAGGGACATGATCATCCATCGAACCGGGACTATACAAATTGTAGTTCCCGTGCTCCATGTGGTTCATATGTTTGCCGGTGTTGTAGTGGTCTCAAACTTTTTCTCGAGCCTTTCACATGCAAATTGGGAAGCACCCACGAAGTTTGAGATTTTTCGGAGTTGATTTGGTACTTTTCCCAGTTTATTTGAATTTCTTGCGCGACGCTTGAACTAAGCGTACCCACGAAAAAGCCGAATGCTGCTAGACTTTTCCACGAGGGTCTCATGTGCCCTTGGAGGCAAATCACCGTGGAGGTCCAAGAAAAATTCTTGTGTTTCCATGGTTTAATTAGCCTTCTTGTCGTCGGTTTATCTCGAAGAAAAATCATAGTAATTAAGATATTTATCGAAAAAAACCTAAGAACTTGTGTGGGGGGTCATTTTTTGGGTGTACATGGCTGGGAAAAAAAAATTCAAGCCATTTCCACCATGGAGGATTACACATCCTTCACAAAGGGACATGATCATCCATCGAACCAGACTATACAGTGTAGTTCCTGTGCTCCATGTGGTTCATATGTTTGCCGGTGTTGTAGTGGTCTCAAACTTTTTCTGAGCCTTTCACATGCAAATTGGGAAGCACCCACGAAGTTTGAGATTTTTCGGAGTTGGTTTGGTACTTTTCCCAGTTTATTTGAATTTCTGCGCGACGCCACCTTGTAATTATAGTTTGAACTGCGGCATCTACCTAAAAGAGCCGAAATGCTTGCCGGACTTTTCCACAGGGTCTCATGTGCCCTTGGAGGCAAATCACCGTGGAGGTCCAAGAAAAATTCTTGTGTTTCCATGGTTTAATTAGCCTTCTTGTCGCCATTTTATCTCGAAGAAAATCATAGTAATTAAGATATTTATCAGAAAAACCTAAGAACTTGTGTGGGGTCATTTTTTGGGTGTACATGACTGGGAAAAAAATTTCAAGCCATTTCCACCATGGAGGATTACACATCCTTCACAAAGGGACATGATCATCCATGAAGTGGCATCATTTCTATTTCACCGCCGGGTTGCGTGTAATAACCGGCAAATAATAGGATTGGGGTGAAATTTTCCAAATCTTCTCTCGAACCTCCGCCATTTCGTTCCCCACCGTGCCCCAAACCAGCCTTGCCTATATATATAAGTGAGTGGCTCGAGCGAAAATTTTGGCAAGCCATTTGAACACCGCGCCATTCTCGTTCCCCCACCAGCCGAAAGAGCACCCCGATTCGCCGACGGAGCGCACCACCAACTCCAACGCCGCCATTCTTCGTCCCCCTACGCCGCCCGGCCATCCGTTCGCGCATCCCCGGTCATTTCGCTCCAACGAGACCGAGGCTTGACGGCGTTCTCCCACGCCGCTCCTCCACTCCCGACGTCTCCAACGCCGGCGCCGATCCTCTACCCTTCGGCCCCTTCCACGGTGAGAACTAATTATCCCTTTAGGTGTACGAGTTTTTACCTATGAGAATGACAACTAATTCACCGCTGTCCCAGCCTCGCGTCGCCCGCTTGGTCTTCCTCCACGCCGACGGAGGACCGCCGCCACACCTCTCTCTCTCACGTCCCCAGCCTCACGCCGTTTTCCTCTTCACCGCCCGACGCCGTACCATCCGCGACCTTGTCCTCCCCAAATCCTCCAAGACAAGATAGGAGCGCACGAGGCGCACGAAAGCTTGGAGTGCGTCGGCCACGCCCTTAAGGTGTTCGTTGAAATGCCCGTCTCGCTCACTCGCAACCCGTGCTCGAATTGTGATTGAAATTCATGAGTTAGTGTTGTTCGAAATCCAGTTTGGATATTTTAAATATATGTCTCGTGCTATCTTGTACAACTTTTATGAATAACATAGCAATATCATCCTATTTTGGTGACATGTATAGGCAAGCATGGCGTGGTAATGTAGTGTTTGTTGGTCGCGTGTCGGGATCTATCTAACCCGGGAAGATTGCTATGCTCAAGTCCAAGGGTACGCTAATAATTGTTACGTAAAATACAACACCGAAGGTGAAGCTGTTGTCGGCTACAACGGTGCAAACTAGCCGCCCTCGAGATTGAAGAGAAGCCACCGCACATACTTATGAAGATTAAGAGAATTGCTACTTAATTGGTTTTGGAAAGATGTCATGCTTTTATTTATGTCTATGACTCTATATATGGTCATATTGATGTTTTTATTTTAGAAGTTCATGTAGGCTTAGTTTCTAGAACATTAGGTGGATTTTGTTGTATGTAACCATTAAATCCTCGTAATGTTTTGACGATATTAATGTATGATGATTTTTCGGATTTAAAAGAGCTGAATTCCACCTTAATAAATTCAAAAATTTAAAACAAAAACGCCGGGTGGCATGGGCCCGGCAAAGGAATGAGCAACAAACCGTAGTGTAACTATACCAAACACTATCGGGTTTGCATTACTAACAACCATCATAGACGGCGAAACATCACACCGTTTGCCACATTAACCAACCGATAGTCTCCACTCTAATAACGCTGTCGGGTTGAGATCAGCCGACAAGTTGTTCACGTAAAGTTCACATCGACGGGTTCAAGTAAGCCGCCATTGTTAGCTCTTCGATACAATCGTCGGCTCAGTCTAACCCGATAGTGTTATCTCCACGCTTACGTTTGGTTCGTTAAAGCCCGACAATGCTCCCAATATCAACTCGCCCGGCCGACTTCCGACCGCATTGCTTGGATCAAAAATGCCGCCGGTCGTGGAACACCCGACAAGTGTTCGGTGACAAGTGCGCTGCCGTTCGATATCAAACCGGCAGCCTCTCCTCGCATCACCGCCGGTTTTGACCCGTAGTGTTTCAAACCCCACATGGTTTTCTCGAGATACAAAGAAGAACCGTATTTTCACATGCATACTTAAATCTTGAAGCGAAACAAATAGACCATTAGAAAGTTGTAAGCTTACATCCCAATTTCACACATTGCATATTTCTTCATAAAAATAGGGGTACAACGACATCACAGAGTGGAAGGCATTATTACTTATAAAAGGTCACCTTAATACAACAATCCACGTGCTTTTTATTACACGCCGACAACCGGCTTGCAAACAAAATTAGTGTACCATACAACCAGTAGTAGGAAGAACAACAAAAAGGTTGGGAAATCGAATACTACTTATCTCCCTCGCACGATGAGGGTTGTAAGGTCCTAGATGGCTAGAGGGGGGGGGGGGGTGAATAGCCTATAAAAACTTTCTACAAGCTCAACTAAACAAACCGATTAGTATAAAACACGGCGTAAAGCGGTTTGCACTAGCTCTAGTGGTCTTGCAAGCCTTCTAGTGACAAGACTAAATATTTCTATGATCTCTAGTCCACTCAAGGTCTATGTCACTACTCTAGCTAATGAGCAAACCTAATAAGGTCCTTATGCTAGCAAGAACAACTACACAAAACAATGCTAGCTCTCTACTCAAAGTAACTAGGAAGGTAAATACAAGAGTAAGAGCGATATAACAACACGTAGAGGCTATGAACCAATCACCGGGAAGAGGATGAGCCAATCAACACAATGAGACGATGAACCAATCACCAAGACAAGAGACACGTAGATGTGTTGACCCGGAGTTCGCTTGTACACCGACAAGTTACTCTCTGGTTGTGCCGACCAACACAAGGATGGTGTTTGAGCTAGGCGGTGCCCTTGCTAGCCTCAACATGCCACTCAACAAGTGTGGTACCCAAGACACGAGCAATGTATTCCTTGCACTTTGTCTTCCCGATGAGGAGTGCGTAATCCTCTTACAAATCAACCGGAGGTGGCCAAGAAACAATCACCTCTTCTTGCCAACAACTCCACCAATCCTCCAAGCCGGCTAGGAGCGGTGTCTCCAAGAGAAACAAGAAACCAACCGGCTCACAACGATCCCCAAGTGCCTCTAGATGCAAGAACTCGATGCAATGCACTAGAATCAATTCTTCTCTCAAGAATGAAGCTCAAATCAAGAATGAGAGAGGAGGGAGGCTTGATTGCTTGCTCAAAGGTGTTAGGAGTGATTCAAATGACCAAGAGAGAGAGAGAGAGAGATAGAGAGAGTAAGGAGCAGCCATGGGGGTATATATAGGCCACACCACCTAAATGTGGTGGAAACGGTGAAAACCACGCCAAGGCCGACCGGCCGGTGGGTCCGGGTCACAACTCGACAAGCCAAAAACGACCCGCTGACCCCCGGCCCTGCCACAGTGCGTCCAGTCGTGCATCTGATCGATGCGTCCCCGGCCGCCACGGATGCTTCCGGGCCGGTGTGTCCGTCACCCGTCGACGCCCGACCCTCGAAAACATGCTCGCCGCGGACGCACCCACCGGAGCGTCCGATCAAATTGCGCGGCGTCCCGGCGCTTCCGGCCGCTAAGGCCCCGGCCACGCCGAGTCGCGAAAAATCCGCCGTTTAGTTTCGTCGCCGCTCCTTCGTCTTTGCTCCAAACCGACTTCCGCCACCTGTTTCTTGTTGCCGACACGTCGAAGAGTACCTCGACACCATGTGTTAGCATTTTCAAAACATTTTCGACAAGCGCGAGTTAGCTCTTTAGGTTAGAATGCATGCAAATGAATTTTGAACCTAAATGCACATGAGGACTGATATGTATGATAAGTTTCCCCTCTTTATAGTACGGCTTATCGATCCTATAATCACCCACACCCTCTATGGTGTCTTGGGTGTGAAATCAAAAGCCCTATGGTTATACCTTTGCCTTGGGGGTCAATTGATCTCCGAAACTCCCCCGAGATGGTTGCTTGATCATCTTTTGGATCACCTCGATCCCTCAACCATGATCACCACACACCAAACCCAAAGACGACCAATCTCCAATCTAATCAAGCACTTAGCATCGAGAGATTAGTCCTTAGGTGCCATACTGGTTCCCTTTCCCTCTCTCGCTTGGAAGGAAGGTGCTCCCTCTCGCAGCCTGTCCCATACCGCCATGATCGGTGCAACCCTCGCGTGCAAACTTTGACACCATTAAACACTGCTTTCCCACACTTCCCACTCTTTGTTGCAAACATGATCATATAACTTAATGAATGTGTATGCCACAAACGTAAAGATGATTATTAGTAACATGGGGAATTGTCTCCTTTTAGTGAATCCGGGAATTACAAGCATACCGTAAGGGTTATATGGCTCTAACATTAGCTCCCTTAAGATCGTTTTTCTAGCAACTTGGAGGATGTGCCGAATTGGATATAGTATGCCCCCTGTCCCGTAATATATGAGTATAGGTTGCGGTAATGTGCCATATAGGAAGGGTGGGTTCTATATCGACGACTTATTTAGCTGCCCCAACATGTTAGACGAACCTTTTGGGGACTTCTTAGTGGTTCTCGGTGCTTGGGTCTAGCTAACCCTTGCATTTGGGAATCGCAACTCATAGTGAAAGTGCACACCTGCCTTGCCCGAGGTCACATGATAACCATAGCATTAAGGATAATGACCAATGTTCATTAATTACCATGTTTATCGGCTATACATTACTTATGTTATAATGATCATGGGATATGGGTTAGATATTGCCTAGCTATATTTGGGTCAATATGGACTCACTCCTATTCCCCACACCTTTGTTTAGGCTTGTGGTCAACCAAATCATGGAGTCTACACCGAGATTGAGTCGTCTTTCCGTTGTCTCGCTAGCTGAGGTTGTATTGTTTTATACAATGTACGTTATATAAAGCATTGGTTTAATGATACTACACTTCATTTGTAGCTATATGTGAGATTTGATTTCCGGCTCACATATGGTGTTCATTCGGTTTTATCCTTAAAACCGGTGTTACACACGTAAAGCAATACTTTGTGAAACAAGGCATGGGAATAGCTACGTAGATTATTGTATATGGTCCGCACTGCATGCCCATCATATCCGGTAATGCAAGGTTTTGTCCTGGGTAATGCGTTACGACACACAATGAAAGAACCAATTTCACCTATGTTGAAGGCCGGGGATATTGGGAGATCATTAGGCGTATAGAAATAGGTTTTGCCGTATTTGTAATGCCCATATGCTTTTGCTTTTTGTGTTACCTTGGAACTCGCTAAATAAAGCACCGTGACTCAAAAAAGGAATAAGTCTAATAAGGAGTGCTAAGCCACCGTCTAGAGGCATCGAAAGTACTTACTAAAATGTAGTTCACTTGTTAGTGTAAGTTCAAAGACATGTGGTCGAACAATATCCTCTTGTCTTTAATTAATTCTAATATTGTATTTTCACCGTGAGTATCTAGGTTTCTTACAAATAGAGCAGCTACTTGTCATGATATAGAACTATTGTAGCCTTTATGAACCCCAACCCCAACAAAATAAAAATGATGTCAATCAAATCATAGGGCAACTGCATACGAGGTGATAGCAATGGCTGAGGAGCACTACTAAGGTCAAGATGACTACCACATGCAAAAATTTATTTTGGAAGCTCGATGGTTGCATTTTTTTCTAGATGAGGAGCCTAGCACATGGAAAATAATAGTTTTGTTTACGGATTATACCTAAAAAGTTGTAAAACCATACATTGTTGCCAATAACAAAATACAATTTCCCAAAGAAAGCATTGTCATTGTCCTCTTCGTTATGCATTCGTGATTTTTCCACTAGCTAAAAAGTTAAACCCCATGTATGGTTGCCAAGGCAGCAACATTTATGAGGTAAAGCGAAAAGAAACGGAAAATTGGGTGGGGCAGCGGAAGAAGGGCATGCACTTACCACAAAATAGATGACCATGAAGCTCTCGTGACCTCACACTCATGCCTAACTTACATGCTCCCCTCCATTATATATGAAGGACAGCATGGTAGCTCCACCAGTAAACCTGTTGTTATCCAATAAGATTAGCCACAATAGAGAGAGCAATAATGGCGCAGAGCAAGAGCATTGCAGGAGCTCTATTCGTACTAACCCTTATCCCGGTAGCCCCATTAGTGTTTTCAGGTGAAAATGCTGACAAGATCAAAGAGTTGTTAGGAAAGGTGGCCGATTGCAACAAGAAGTGCGAAGGGGCTCCTACCGACATCGACATTTGCAAGGGGAAGTGTAGCCTCTTGGAGCACACGGGTTATGCGACCATCGGGTTGGGTGCCTGCGCGTCAAGGAATGCGACAAGGTGAAGAGTGACCAATCTGCCTTCAAGCTGTGTGAAGACAACTGTGGTGAGAAGTATAAGGCCAGGTTGTCGGAGATCAAAGAGGGAAAGAATCTGTAGGAAGGGAAGCCCCAAGTTTGTCTAGCCACATCCACTTGACGACCCGCACAAGGGAGGTGTGTCAACCCTCTATCAGTACATCAACGGCCAACATTTCGCTGAAGGTGAACCGCCGATCGATCGATAGCCAAGCATGCCACGATCCTATTAATGTCATATCTTTGTAATTTTTTTAAATGGACTATCAAGTTGGTTGATAACAATTGGCAATCCCGTTCCAATATCCACAAAATTTTTGTTGTAATAAATTGTATTAAATAGAATATGTGCTCATCGCAAAAAAATGTGTTCTTTCTTTTAGCACAGGTTCAATATATTTGTGTTCGTCTAGTGGATGGATAAGTGGTTATTTCTATATGGGATTGCTTGTTCTCCATGTGGGCTTATAATGTTTGAAAGGATCAATGTCACGTTGATGTTAAATATTTTCCTATATTTAATGGAGCGTTAGCAACTCGTGTCTTGTTCTCGTTGCTATTGGTGGTTCGCATGGCCAACATTCATTATAGTATGACCAAAAAACCACTTGTAGGAAAGAAATTTCCATCGTGTCCACCAATTCCATATTTCTAAGGATGTCATTGTTGTTAGCTTATGACATGGTTTCCTATTTTGTTGATTGGGCCAACACTGACAGTTGATCGGTATCGATACAGTGAGCATATTAAAATTAAAAGCGTAACTAGCTCCATGGCTGAGAAAAAATACGCCACATTTTACCTACCACGGAGTGTTTTCAAACCGACAACCCACCAAACAATAGTACAAACAACGTCGCGAATAATTTGTGAGTGCACAACAATGCTGGGACAAGCACAGTGTAACACCCTAAAATTTGCCTTTTTGAAATAGAGCTAAAATGATTTAATTTGGATTTTTTTGCGCTCATGAAACATATAGTTAAAACAATATTTTTCACTAGAATAAAATTTATCATAGGAAGTACAAACATGATTGATCATTCATGCTGGTGCATTATTCTATTTTTGTGATGTGTGGTTTTTCACAATGGATTCAAAAGCTTTTGAAAATGCCTTTTGAAAAACCGGTTTTATATATATAAAGGAAATGTATTCTATTTTCTTTCGTCCATTTTCTGAATTTGGCCCAATGGCATGTTCCCTCTTTCCTCTCTAATTTGTCCTGGCAGCAAAATACGGTGGTCCTTTCTTTTCCTTGCTTCTGTCCCGCTGGCCATTTGTTTTCCTTGGCCGTCTTGGGCTGCAGTGGCTTCGATCCCGTCTAGCCAGCATGCCGATGGGGAACACAACACAACAGCACAGCGTGGCCATCCTTTCCCCTCGCTGTGACCCATGCGCCGACCCCATGTTGTCAGCGTCGTTCATCAACTTCATCGAGTTTCCCCTGGAGTTCGTTTCCAAGCCGGACCGGAGCCAGCCGTGTGTGCGAACCCATCCACGCAAAGTCGCGCCTCCTGGTGCAAACCGCACCCTATCCCTATATAAGCTGTGTGTTTGCGTCGGCACCGTCTTTCGCTAGTCCAATCGCACCAAAACCGCTCCATCCCGAGCTCGAAACCCTAGCCACCATGCATAGTTGGGGTTTGCTGCCGTGTTTCAATTTGCTGAAGTCGTTGCCTCAATTCCGCTATAAGTTTGAGGAACATCGTCATCTCCTTGACATCGCAAACTCATTGGTGATATTTTCTTTGGTTAATTTTATTCATCTTGGGCCGTGCAGCGTCATCGCCGTCCGCCTTCGTCAGCGGCATGTCGACCATCAAGCCAATTAGCCGCAGCCGTGTTGTGCCCTTGCTGCTGCATCCGGGCACCTAATCATAAAGGTCGCCGCTCCTGTGCCGATGATGGTAAGCAATCCACAGATATCTGTGTCTGTTCTCTTTGTTGTTCACAAACGCAAGCTTGTCAACCATGCGTCGACGCGTAGTCGCCATCCTATCTGATGGTGGTTGCTCCAGCGGCCCCATGCCCACGTCACAACTGAGATGAGCGAGCAGCTCGCTGCACTCCTTCTACATGCACCCGAAACGCTGCCGTGTCCCAGCTTTGGCAACGCGTGCGTGCTTTGTGTCATCTCCAATTGCTAGCTTGCTAACATCATTCTTAGCTTTGATGACATCGATCACCGGTCTTCTTGCTGTTTTCCTTTAGCAAAAACAAATCTAGAAATACATACATCTAAACCACCACAGCCATGTCGTATGCCTTTCTATTTGCGGGCGTTTTCGAGCCAGTTATGCATGAGTGCATATGGCATGCACTTCATCGAATTGAGAACCACGTAGTCCAGCTACGCCTTTTGTATTAGTTATTCTATATTTATCTTCCTTCCCGTCTCGCCGACATGCACTTTTGCACCATAATTGGTATTCGGTCAATCAATCATAATTTATCCTTCAGCTACCTATTATTCCATCTTCTTTGTATCAACGGCAACATAATTACTTTTATGGGCGGACTTCCTTGCCGGCCATCAGATTTCCAAAACTCCATAATTTTCGCATTTTAAATCCGATTTCGGTGATCTTTACATCGATGTGATCGTAGCGGCGTGTAGAATAGTTTTATACACTTTTCAACGTGTTTTCTTGCTGGTTGTGTACTGTTCTAATTGTATCTCCTTGTTTGCTTCGTGTATGAATGCTCGGATGATTGTGTGTTGATGCTTGGAGTCAAGTAGACGGTGAGCCTTACATTGTTGATCTTGAAGAAGTTTGCAGTCAAGGAGTTACCTTGAAGATTTGCAAGTGAGAAGGATATCTATTTAACGCAAGTATAGTAATGGGATTTGCTTACTTTGTTGCAAACATGATCATATAACTTAATGAATGTGTATGCCATAAACATAAAGATGATTATTAGTAACATGGGGAATTGTCTGGTTTAGCGAATCCGGGAATTACAGTACAACTGTAAGGGTTATATGGCTCTAACATTAGCTCCCTTAAGATCGTTTTTCTAGCAACTTGGAGGATGTGCCGAATTGGATATAGTATGCCCCATGTCCTGTAATATATGAGTATAGGTTGCGGTAATGTGCCATATAGGAAGGGTGGGTTCTATATCTGATGACTTAGCTGCCCCAACATGTTAGACGGACCTTTTGGGGACTTCTTAGTGGTTCTCGGTGCTTGGGTCTAGCTAACCCTTGCATTTGGGAATCGCAACTCATAGTGAAAGTGCACACCTCTGCGCAGAGTTTGATAAACTGGTATACTAGCCTTGCCCGAGGTCACAGGCGGCCCTGGAACCATAGCATTAAGGATAATGACCAATGTTCATTAATTACTCATGTTTATCGTTTTTTGCTATACATTACTTATGTTATAATGATCATGGGATATGGGTCAGATATTGCCTAGCTATATTTGCAGATTTCGATATGAACTCACTCTTGCTATTCCCCACACCTCAGGAGAAGTTTAGGCTTGTGGTCAACCAGTCAGTCGGTCCCTGTGGAGTGGAGTCTACACCTAGAGATTGGAGTCGTCTTTCCGTTGTCTGCTAGCTGAGGTTGTATTCTTTTATACAATGTACGTTATATAAAGCATTGGTTTAATGATACTACACTTCATTTGTAGCTATATGTGAGATTTGATTTCCAGGGCTCACATATGGTGTTCATTCGGTTTTATCCTTAAAACCGGGTGTTACGCACAGAAGCAATACTTTGTGAAACAAGGCATGGGAATAGCTACGTAGATTATTGTATATGGTCCAGACTGCATGCCCATCATATCCGGGTTTTGCCGTATTTGTAATGCCCATATGCTTTCGCTTTTTTGTGTTACCTTGGAACTCGCTAAATAAAGCACCGTGACTCAAAAAGGAATAAGTCTAATAAGGAGTGCTAAGCCACCGTCTAGAGGCATCGAGTACTTACTAAAATGTAGTTCACTTGTTAGTGTAAGTTCGAAGACATGTGGTCGAACAATATCCTCTTGTCTTCAATTAATTCTAATATTGTATTTTCACTGTAAGTATCTAGGTTTCTTACAAACAGAGAAGCTACTGTCATGATATAGAACTATTGTAGCCTTTATGAACCCCAACCCCAACAAAATAAAAGTGATGTCAATCAAATCATAGGGCAACTGCATACGAGGTGATAGCAATGGCTGAGGAGCACGACTAAGGTCAAGATGACTACCACATGCAAAAATTTATTTTGGAAGCTCGATGGTTGCATTTTTTTCTGGATGAGGAGCCTAGCACATGGAAAATAATAGTTTTGTTTACGGATTATACCTAAAAAGTTGTAAAACCATACATTGTTGCCAATAACAAAATACAATTTCCCAGCAAAGCGTTGTCATTGTCCTCTTCGCAATGCATTCGTGATTTTTCCACTAGCTAAAAAAGTTAAAACCCATGTATGGTTGCCAAGGCAACAACATTTATGAGGTAAAGCGAAAGAAACGGAAAATTGGGTGGGGCAGCGAAGAAGGGCATGCACTTACCACAAAATAGATGACCATGAAGCTCTCGTGACCTCACACTCATGCCTAACTTACATGCTCCCCTCCATTATATATGAAGGACAGCATGGTAGCTCCACCAGTAAACCTGTTGTTATCCAATAAGATTAGCCACAATAGGGAGAGCAATAATGGCGCAGAGCAAGAGCATTGCAGGAGCTCTATTCATGCTAACCCATATCCTGGTAGCCCCATTAGTGTTTTCAGGTGAAAATGCTGACAAGATCAAAGAGCTGTTAGGAAAGGTGGCCGATTGCAACAAGAAGTGTGAAGGGGCTCCTACCGACATCGACATTTGCAAGGGGAAGTGTAGCCTCTTGGAGCACACGGGTTATGCGACCATCGGGTTGGGTGCCTGCGTCAAGGAATGCAACAAGGTGAAGAGTGACCAATCTGCCTTCAAGCTGTGTGAAGACAACTGTGGTGAGAAGTATAAGGCCAGGTTGTAACACCCTAAAATTTGCCTTTTTTGAAATAGAGCTAAAATGATTTAATTTGGATTTTTTTTGCGCTCATGAAACATATAGTTAAAACAATATTTTTCACTAGAATAAAATTTATCATAGGAAGTACAAACATGATTGATCATTCATGCTGGTGCATTATTCTATTTTTGTGATGTGTGGTTTTCACAATGGATTCAAAAGCTTTTGAAAATGCCTTTTGAAAAACCGGTTTTATATATATAAAGGAAATGTATTCTATTTTCTTTCGTCCATTTTCTGGAATTTGGCCCAATGGCATGTTCCCTCTTTCCTCTCTAATTTGTCCTGGCAGCAAAATACGGTGGTCCTTTCTTTTCCTTGCTTCTGTCCCGCTGGCCATTTGTTTTCCTCGGCCGTCTTGGGCTGCAGTGGCTTCGATCCCACGATCCTTATTTGGCGCACGCGCGCCACTACATTTTCTGGTGCACGCGTCCTCCTTATGGACTGCTAAGTGCTGTTGTCTCGTGTTGTTTCGTGTCTGGACTCTTTCGGTGGGTAGATACCTTTAAAATAATTCAAACAGTAAACCGCTCAGTATCCGGAGGACCCCCCCTTTCTCCCCCTCAACGCGTCGTTGAAATTCCTCGCCGGAGCGGCGATTTTGGGCGACGGCGTACCCTCCCACACGGCGGGATTTTCTCGTCAGTGTCTCCGCCGTGGCTTTCTCCTACGCATCGTGCGCACGTGCAGAAGGTGGAGCTCTGCAAGCCTGGAAGTTCGCCGGTCTCCGGTCGGATCCGCTCCCACGCCTCGCCGTGCCGCTTCTCCGGCTCCGGCCTATCTCCCGTGCCCCTTCCCTCCGTTGACGGGGACTTAGAGGTGAGGGGTCACCGTGCTTCTCCAGCTGCGGCGCGTCGCCCGTGCTCCTTCCCTTCCTCGACGGCGACTTAGAGGTGAGGGGTCACCGTGCTTCTCCAGCTCCGGGCCATCGCTCCTAATACTTCCCTCCGTCGATGGCGACTTAGAGGTGAGGGTTCACCTTGTTTCCGCTCAGGATTTCTAGTATTTTTTCGGCGGGATGTGTTTTCGATTTGGGCAGAATCGTTTCCATCGTCATCTCGATTTTGTGTGGATTTTTTGTATTTTGCAGATTTGTCGATGTGTACATCTCGATTTTGGTTTTGGATTTGTGGGAGGTGGAGTGATATTCGAGTTGGAGGAGCGAGAATCCAACAAAATCGGGAACCAGCCCGCCTTCGACGCCGCGCGCAACTCATCCAGGTATTTGACTTCGGTGCTCTCGGCTCCTCCAGGCAATTGTTTATGTGTATCGATTTTTGGGGTGTCATCGTCGCCGTGAAGACGTCGATTTCGTCGCCCGCGCCTCCAGCATTATCATTTTGAACAGGTTTGTGTAGCCGCTGGATTTTGTTTTGCAGGAGATTTCATTACCTATTGTTGGATATGCCTATTTTTAGGCTTAGGCATCTCATTTTTTGTTCATGCATACACTCACCCTGGAAACTTAAAACAAATTTAACAAGTTGAGAAAGCAATAACCCATTGTAGCAACAATAGCAAAGATCTATATGGCCATACAACAGCTGATGAGGCTAAATTTAGGCTTAGGCTAAATTGCTGCTGTTGCTAATTTTTTGCTTTTTCCCTGATTGACTAATGATCTATATGGTCATCGTGAGTTAAGAAAAATGCATGCAAGCTATATGTGCCCCTATATGTGTGTTTAGTACTACTGGCCAAAATTATGACATGGTCCCTATTTTTACAGCTTTTTTCTACTATTAGTGTCTGTCATACAACAACTGATGCATATATAGTAATCGGCTAGAAAAACCAAAAAAAAAGATAAGATGCATCTGCATCCACAAGATGTCTACTCTTAGTTTTTTTTGGCTACTCAGTTTGCAATATTTTTAATGTGGTCTTTCTTATATGCTATTTTGAAAGTCCCGCTGGTGGTTTGTGGTGTATGAGAAAAAGTGAGAAATAGAATTAGTGCTTGCTCATTGGTTTGATTGTCATATTTTAGCCTCAGACTGTCGAATCTATATACTGCTAGTTTACAGAAGATTTCATGACCTATTTTTGGACACGGCTATTTTTAGTCTTACAGGCATCTCAAAGTTTATTGTCGATGCTTAGTCTGACTTGAGTCTTTTCTTTACTTTTGTCTTCCCCATTATGGTTCAGCTTATGTTACCGTTTTATGTTTGATGTACTGATTTGAAATTTTACTTCCCTGCACACATATAGATTATCTTATTAGTAAACTTGGGCTTTTGTTACCATTGTCTTGCTCTTGCAGGCATTCTTGTTCAATTTACATTGGAGAAGAATTGAGTTTCAAGGGACAGTGCTGCAGCTCAGTTCATCAAGTGCTCTGTATGGTATTCCTAACTGAATTCTGAATTCATACATGCTCTCATGAGTTAAAGAATTGTTCTCTGAAATCTGAACTCAAATTGATTCTTTTTTCTTTAATTTCATGATTTTGTTTTTTAGATGTTTGGCTGTCACTGAAGATTTTAACGTAAAATTTGTAATGTAGAATTAGTTTCTTAGGATTTACTCTAAGTACAAGCATGATTAAAATTCCAGAACATTTTGAAATAAAGGGACTCAATATACTTCTATTCGAGGTTAAAAATTTAGGGATGTTGCTGCAAGACAGGTCTCTTTGGAGCTACATTGTTTAAAAGAATATTCATTGACTTTTATATGCCTACCTTATGTTTCCTCACTTCATATAAGAACTCTTTTTTTTTTTTTTTATTAACAGGGTTAAATTTAATGCATGGAATTAACTAAATTATCCTAGATCGACCATTTTCTCCTAACACTCTGAGACGACCTGTTATTATAGAGTTATATCTTGCATTCTGTTCTTCCAAATGTGAATATATTAGGGACATAATAAACTGTTTGGAATTATTGCTTCCATTTGAGATTGTATTCTAGTATATAATATTTAAGAGTAAGGGCTGGTGGATGATATATACAAAAAAATATTTATGAGCAAGCTAGTTTGGTTTCAAATAACTAATGCTTTGTTAAATGTTGTGTGCAGATTGCAATGTGATGAACTACCATGTACAATTAAGGTCAAGGTTTATAACTTCTATTATCTGATTCTCCTTCCTTGGCGCAACACATTTTCATTCCAAGGTGAGGAGCTTCCAAGACTCTGAATGCCCTCTTCTCCTCTCAGCATCCTCTTTTACCACTTTACATTTCCTTGAAAATTCTATCTTTGTGTGTTCATTTGGTATCAACTTGCCACATAATCTGTAGATATCAACCTGTGAACTAGACTAACTGTACACTGCATGTTTGAACCTCTTTTTGTCCGAATGAAACCCGACAACCACAACCTGCCATGGTTATGGTTGACACCCACTTTCCATTATTTTAATGCATAGGTAGTTTTCTTTCTTTTTTTAATGCATAGGTATGTTTTTTGTGAACTGTAATCTATTTACTTATTTAGCTAATAAAAAAATAACACACTGAGAGATCACAATTGAAAAGGAGACATTACCAGATTGGTGTGCAGATAGATTCTTGTCTGCCGGTCACTCTAGTTAGGTTTCATGCATATGCTAGAGTACAGGCTGATAGTTTTTGTACAAATCTTTTATTAATCCGTTTCATGCATAGAGATTCCTTCATTATAGTTAAGTTGCATGCAGATAGGTTACTGCAGGCAAGTTAATCAAAAGCATTTTCACTTAGCTTTTCCACTTTTAGTGGTTCATTAATATTCAATATATTTGTGTATTTCAGGTCTGCATGAAGGCTATTTGTGTGTTGGGTGCCATTGCAAAGGAACACAATTGATGTTCTTTTTCTATCATCGCTTTGTGTTTCATTTGAGAACACAACTTCAAAGAGAAGGCCTGAAAGGTGGACGTCTTATTATCATTTTAGGATGGGTGTTGGCTGCTCGTGTATATGCTCTAAAATTGGATCCAAAAAGTTTGCTCAATCTATTATTTTTCAATTAGTTTATTGCTTCAGTTTTTGTCTTTAAATATATAGTATGACAACACAAACTTTTTAAGCTAGGTTCGAAAAAACTTTACAATCAATATTTTAAACTATTAAGTATAACTTTTTTCAATCTATGTATTGCTAAGTTTAAAACTTTAGACTATAATATTTACAAACTTTTTACTGCTAGCTTCAATAATTTAGATTATAACATTAAGAAATTTGTACTGATAGGTTCAATACTTTACACTCGAATTTATAAAACTTTGAACTATTTTCATAGTAGAGCTTTTACCGCTAGGTTTTAAACTTTAGACTATAATATTTATAAACTTTTTACTGCTAGCTTCAATAATTTAGATTATAACATTAAGAACTTTGTACTGATAGGTTCAATACTTTACACTTGAATTTATAAAACTTTGAACTATTTTCATAGTAGACCTTTTACTGTTAGGTTTAAAAATTTAGACTATAACATTATAAACTTTTTACTGCTAGCTTCAATAATTTAGATTATAACATTAAGAACTTTATACTGATAGGTTCAATACTTTACACTCGAATTTATAAAACTTTGAACTATTTTCACAGTAGAGCTTTTACTGCTAGGTTTAAAAATTAAGACTATAATATTTACAAACTTTTTACTGCTAGCTTCAATAATTTAGATTATAACATTAATAACTTTGTACTGATAGGTTCAATACCTTACACTCGAATTTATAAAACTTTGAACTACTTTCATATAGTAGACCTTTTACTGCTAGGTTTAAAAATTTAGACTACAACATTATAAACTTTGTACTGATGGGTTCAATACTTTACACCCTTAATTTATAAAACTTTGAACTATTTTGGCTGCTTTCTTCTAGAGAACTTGTACTGCTAGCAATAAAATAAATTTTATCTTGTGTTTGGTTTTTCACTCATGCCATTGAAGGCAAAGTGGATTATATGGACTTCCATCCAGTTTTCGGTCTGGATTGGGACAACTATGCTCAAGAGAATAATCATGCACTGATGCACATGACACCTATACAAGTCTTTATTGCACTTCAGAGCTTCATGTTGATTATAGACTAGTCATCTAGTAGTGCTAAGTGCTAACACAAGTGCTACTTCTAGTTTTTGTCCTCCCCTTGCTTAGAATCTTGTTCTATGTAGGGATGAAGATGACCAAACAGCTAGTATCGCCTTGCTCACCCTATAGGTAGGGTCTGGCTAGTACCCATGTAAGTGTTTTGAATCTTTTTCAAACCTAGTACAAAGTTTATAGTGTGACAATTTAAAGTTTTTAATCTAGTAGTACAAAGTTTATTTTATGGTAGTTTAAAGTATTTTTCATATATGCATTTTTCGAATGCAAATTGTAATGTGATACCTAGTTCAAAGTTTTATAAATTCTAAGTGTAAATTTTTGAATCTAGCAGGACAAGGTTTGTAATGTGATGGGTCAAACTTCATAATTTCGTAGTGTAAAGTTTTGAATGTAGTAGCATAAAGTTTATAATGTGCTAGTTCAAAGTTTTGAGTCTAGACGTATAAAGGGTATAATAAGGTAGTTTGAAATTTATATTTCTAAGTGTAAAGTTTTTAACCTAGCACTACAAAGTTTGTATTGTGATAGGTCAAAAATTACAAATTTCATAGTGTAAAGTTCTATACATTGCTGCATAAATTTTATAACATGATAGTTCAAAGTTTTTAACCTACTATCACAAAGTTTTGCAATGTAGTAGTTAAAAGTTTTGATAGAAAAATGCCAGGTGGCTTGTTGCCCCGCGGTTTTTTCTCAAAAAAAAGTTCTGCATTTTTCAAGTGTAAGTTTCAACCTTGCACTTCAAAGTTAGTAATGTCATGGTTTTAAAGATTTTAGATTGTTAAGTTTTGAAGCTATTAGCCTGAAGTTTATACTTGTCATAATTTAAAGTTCTTTTAGTAATTCTGAGTGTAAAGCTTTTAACCTAACAATACAATGTTTATAGTGTCATAGTTCAGAGTTCTTACCTAGCAGCAAAGTTTTGTATGTGATAGTTCAAAGATTTTATAAATCTTAAGTTTAAAGTTTTCAACCTAGGAGTATAATTTTTCTGATGTGATAGTTTATAGTTTTTAACAAATTCTAAGTGTAAAAGTTTCAACCTAGGAATGCAGATTTTTAACATAGCATTATGAATTTATTAATGTCATGGTTCAAAGTTTTTAAATCTGAGTGTAAAGTTCCAAACCTACTAGGACAAAGTTTAGTTATGGCTTGTGTTAGTTGTGGTTTGATTTAGTTATGAAACAACGTTTTTAGGTATGAAATATTATGCTGCTCCTTTTTTTTTTCCTTTTTTTATCTTGACCATGCTGTATATGAATACAGTTGTTCGTATATTATTTTTTAGTGAATGGCTGTGTTTTCTAGTGAACTCAGCCATATAATGGTTGTTTTCTAGTGAATGGCTGTACACCACAACGGACGGATACGGTACGGGAGCGCTGCCGCAGAGGTCGCCTCGAATCTGAAGCCTTGCGCCACCGCCGACCCGCCCTCGCTGTCGCCGACGGGCAGACCCCAATCGCATTGCCTCGCCGCCGCCATCCAGTCCGAGGCCAGTCTGGAGGTATGAAATTCAAGATTGTTTGTCTTTTGTTTTCGAATAATGACTGGACCTTGTCTAAGCCATGTTAAAATGAATTCTTGTTGTGGTTGCGAGTTCATTTTCTCTGTCTGATGATGACAACTTTTATAAAATTTGATAATGGAGTGAAGGAATCAGATGCTAATGAGCACGGAGCTGTGCCTTTTCAACATGTTATTATCATAGGACGAGATGAATAGACAGACCTATGCAGGCATCATCACTTATTTTAAGATTTCCGAGTGCAGCCTTTATGATCAATGATGATGTGAACATCTTGAGTAATTGCCAAAGATAGTCAGACCCATGCAGGCATTAAACAAACCAAGCCAAAATAGACCATACAAATTAGAGATAATCACATTACCTTTATATCAGTGGAGAGATTCTGTGCCTCTGCCATGTTGGATGTAAGATGAAAAACTATTCTGCTTTTACCTTTAGCCAGTAAACTGTTTTATGGTTGGCTTTGGTTCCAGATCAGACTTAGATTCCTTATACCATCTTCTACTGTCATTTTCCTTCAGTTGGGTGCCACTTGAACTTGTATTGATGATTTTGATTGATAGGTTCAATATGATTTATTTATGTGCTCTAAGAACCGTGGATCCTGTATTGCATGGTTGTTACACTTGAATCTCAAAGTTCTCAAGTCTACTGGAATAGTGATTTATTTGTTCTACTGAAGTTCATGTATAATATACTGACCAGATGGTTCATGGATTGCTTGCGGATAGAAATCACAAATGTTAGACAGGTGGTTATGATTAAGTCTGTAGCTGCTGATATTAGGATTGTGAGTACCCAAATCCCTAGAGAAAGGAATTAGCAGGGGATATATCTGCAACAGCCCACACAGATTGTTCTAAAATTCCCATATGTGTTTCTTTTTGCCATATGAGTTGAAGTACACAGCAGTCCACTGCAATTCTATAATAGTGTCACTATTGTAGCATATATCTATTCTTGTTGATTGTAAGATGTGTCTGATCTCTGAATGAGCTTGTCCAGAGCAAAATGCTACGGCATATATCTATTCTTGTTGATCTCTAAATGAGCTTGTTCAGAGCAAAATTTGGTTGCTGCATTTCACTGTAACTAGTTGATGGTTGTAGTCCCTTTGCTTGTACTGTTGTCGTGTCTTGCTTAACTGCAAAATATAGTTAACTAAACAAACATGAACCCATTTCTGTACCTGTATTTAGCCATCAATATTTATTATTATTGCATGACAGCTGAGGTATGATTACTTTGAACATTATTCCCCCCATTTGGATTGGCTCCTGGTCTGTCCTTTCTCCTGCCACAACAGTACTTAGAAAATCGTAGGTGACAATTTTTTGATTTTCTCTTAAGCTCTAAATTCTAGTTGTGTTTCTACGATTCAGGTAGATAAAAATGTTCGGTGATGATTCTTTGCTGGAGTACTATCAAATTGTCATGAAGACTGGTCACAAGAAGTTCAATGTATTGTTCATGACTTCAGGCCTTGACTGTTCAGGTTTCACAATATATCTAACAGTGTTCTGTACCCCAGGAGGCACAGAACCAGTTGGGCTAGTTCTATTGCTACATAATTGTGCCCACTGGCTGCTGGTTGCGTCGTTCATGCGCCCATGTATGATGTCCCTTTGGTGCACTTCATGTTATCAGGCATAGGTAACAAAGACATTTCTCATGCCCATGTCGATAAACAAACTAGCAGCAACACATACTCTTTTCATGATGGTTATTTCGTAGCTCTAGAACTATCAGCAGCGAGTAAAATAAGGAGGAATATATTAATTGGAGTGGGATCAAATTCTGAACTAACAAGGTCTTCTTAGGAAATATTAACAATGGAAATGTTCATGATGGTTATTTCGTAGCTCTAAAACTATCATTGAGGAGTATTTAAGACCTTCTGTACAACTCTCTGAATTGGGACAGAGAGTATTTGAGAGCCTTGTCATATTCGGCAATATCACTTCATAGGAACTTCTATTTAGCCATGCCAACTAATGTGAGCTCTCACTAATGAATATGTTTTGCACATATAAAGTTGTTGTCATTTGTATGAACTTTTATTTGCCCTTGCTAGCTGATGCGAGTAGTGACCTTAGCTATTTGTTGTCGCATTGCAGGTTCGAGATCCTGAGCTCCTAATGAAAGAAGAGGGGTTCGGCTAAGTTCAGAGAGCATTTAATTGGTCGGTTTCAGTAGTTGAAAACTACATTCCTTCTTCTCTGCATTGGCATGTAGAGTCTGAGTCTCTGAATCACACCTTCTGAACAGAAAGAGTTCTGTTCCCAGCTTTTGTTCTTAATTTAAGTGGTTCCATTCAGACTGTTCATGCCATTTGAGAAGTGCTTTACCTGCTTCTTTTGTTACATTGCATTTGGATTGGAACCAACCGGGATGCAAATACAACATCCGAAATGGCAAAAAAATACCAGGACGGCGAGGACGACCGCGAGGATCGGGAAAAAAAACAGGAGTTGATGGAGGATCGGCAAAAGTTACAGGAATATTAGTCAGTGAGGAATATTCATTATTTTCAAGTCTTGAAGACAACAGAAGCAACATCAACATTTTTATTTTATCCTTTTTGGAAATACAAAGATGTCACAAAAAAAATGTATTTGGTTTTTCTCCTTTTTTTTATTCTAGCACTTTCATTTTTTTAATGTAGTATAAGTATTTTTGATGGACATAAGGTATATAGTTTTTAAGATAATGTTTTTGCACTTTCACTTCCATATGGATGTGAAACCATCCCCCCGCCCTTTTATTTTACCCACAAATCCGATGTCCCTAAAGAGAAAATTTTAGCTTGTAGAAAAATAAATTTTTCTGCACAAAAAACGGTTGACAGGAGAAACCAGAAAAAATGGCCCAATAATACTTGACAGGAGAAACGAGAAATGTATAGGGGCCAAAAAAAATGCGAAATGTTGGCCCATTGATTAGAAACCGCAAATAAGAGAAAGAGTCTACTGGGGTACTACCGCGTGCACCGCTACGGGTACTAGCGCACACGCGCGGCTACCTCTTCTGACGCACGCGCGCCGGTTCCGGTTGTAGAGCGCGTGCACCGAGCAATGGAGCCCCTTCGATCCCGTCTAGCCAGCATGCCGATGGGGAACACAACACAACAGCACAGCGTGGCCATCCTTTCCCCTCGTTGTGACCAATGCGCCGACCCCATGTTGTCAGCGTCGTTCATCAACTTCATCGAGTTTCCCCTGGAGTTCGTTTCCAAGCCGGACCGGAGCCAGCCGTGTGTGCGAACCCATCCACGCAAAGTCGCGCCTCCTGGTGCAAACCGCACCCTATCCCTATATAAGCTGTGCGTTTGTGTCGGCACCGTCTTTCGCTAGTCCAATCGCACCAAAACCGCTTCATCCCGAGCTCAAAACCCTAGCCACCATGCATAGTTGGGGTTTGCTGTCGTGTTTCAATTTGCTGAAGTCGTTGCCTCAATTCCACTGTAAGTTTGAGGAACATCGTCATCTCCTTGACATCGCAAACTCATTGGTGATATTTTCTTTGGTCAATTTTATTCATCTTGGGCCGTGCAGCGTCATCGCCGTCCGCCTTCGTCAGCGGCATGTCGACCATCAAGCCAATTAGCCGCAGCCGTGTTGTGCCCTTGCTGCTGCATCCGGGCACCTAATCATAAAGGTCACCGATCCTGTGCCGATGATGGTAAGCAATCCACAGACATCTGTGTCTGTTCTCTTTGTTGTTCACAAACGCAAGCTTGTCAGCCATGCGTCGACGCGTAGTCGCCATCCTATCTGATGGTGGTGGCTCCAGCGGCCCCATGCCCACGTCACAACTGAGATGAGCGAGCAGCTCGCTGCACTCCTTCTACATGCATCCGAAACGCTGCCGTGTCCCAGCTTTGGCAACGCGTGCGTGCTTTGTGTCATCTTCAATTGCTAGCTTGCTAACATCATTCTTAGCTTTGATGACATCGATCACCGGTCTTCTTGCTGTTTTCCTTTAGCAAAAACAAATCTAGAAATACATACATCTAAACCACCACAGCCATGTCGTATGCCTTTCTATTTGCCAGGCGTTTTCGAGCCAGTTATGCATGAGTGCATATGGCATGCAGTTCATCGAATTGAGAACCACGTAGTCCAGCTACACCTTTTGTATTAGTTATTCTATATTTATCTTCCTTCCCGTCTCGCCGACATGCACTTTTGCACCATAATTGGTATTCGGTCAATCAATCATAATTTATCCTTCAGCTACCTATTATTCCATCTTCTTTGTATCAACGGCAACATAATTACTTTTATGGGTGGACTTCCTTGCCGGCCATCAGATTTCCAAACTCCATAATTTTCGCATTTTAAATCCGATTTCGGTGATCTTTACATCGATGTGATCGTAGCGGCGTGTAGAATAGTTTTATACACTTTTCAACGTGTTTTCTTGCTGGTTGTGTACTGTTCTAATTGTATCTCCTTGTTTGCTTCGTGTATGAATGCTCGGATGATTGTGTGTTGATGCTTGGAGTCAAGTAGACGGTGAGCCTTACAATGTTGATCTTGAAGAAGTTTGCAGTCAAGGAGTTACCTTGAAGATTTGCAAGTGAGAAGGATATCTATTTAACGCAAGTATAGTAATGGGATTTGCTTACTTTGTTGCAAACATGATCATATAACTTAATGAATGTGTATGCCATAAACGTAAAGATGATTATTAGTAACATGGGGAATTGTCTGGTTTAGCGAATCCGGGAATTACAGTACAATTGTAAGGGTTATATGGCTCTAACATTAGCTCCCTTAAGATCGTTTTTCTAGCAACTTGGAGGATGTGCCGAATTGGATATAGTATGCCCCCTGTCCCGTAATATATGAGTATAGGTTGCGGTAATGTGCCATATAGGAAGGGTGGGTTCTATATCTGACGACTTAGCTGCCCCAACATGTTAGACGAACCTTTTGGGGACTTCTTAGTGGTTCTCGGTGCTTGGGTCTAGCTAACCCTTGCATTTGGGAATCGCAACTCATAGTGAAAGTGCACACCTCTGCGCAGAGTTTGATAAACTGGTATACTAGCCTTGCCCGAGGTCACAGGTGGCCCTGGAACCAAAGCATTAAGGATAATGACCAATGTTCATTAATTACTCATGTTTATCATTTTATGCTATACATTACTTATGTTATAATGATCATGGGATATGGGTCAGATATTGCCTAGCTATATTTGCAGATTTCGATATGGACTCACTCTTGCTATTCCCCACACCTCAGGAGAAGTTTAGGCTTGTGGTCAACTAGTCAGTCGGTCCCTGTGGAGTGGAGTCTACACCTGGAGATTGGAGTCGTCTTTCCGTTGTCTGCTAGCTGAGGTTGTATTCTTTTATACAATGTACGTTATATAAAGCATTGGTTTAATGATACTACACTTCATTTGTAGCTATATGTGAGATTTGATTTCCAGGGCTCACATATGGTGTTCATTCGGTTTTATCCTTAAAACCGGGTGTTACACACAGAAGCAATACTTTGTGAAACAAGGCATGGGAATAGCTACGTAGATTATTGTATATGGTCCAGACTGCATGCCCATCATATCCGGGTAATGCAAGGTTTTGTCTGGGTAATGCGTTACGACACACAATGAAAGAACCAATTTCACCTGTGTTGAAGGCCAGGGATATTGGGAGATCATTAGGCAGATAGAAATAGGTTTTGCCGTATTTGTAATGCCCATATGCTTTCGCTTTTTTGTGTTACCTTGGAACTCGCTAAATAAAGCACTGTGACTCAAAAAGGAATAAGTCTAATAAGGAGTGCTAAGCCACCGTCTGGAGACATCGAGTACTCACTAAAATGTAGTTCACTTGTTAGTGTAAGTTCGAAGACATGTGGTCGAACAATATCCTCTTGTCTTTAATTAATTCTAATATTGTATTTTCACTGTAAGTATCTAGGTTTCTTACAAACAGAGCAGCTACTGTCATGATATAGAACTATTGTAGCCTTTATGAACCCCAACCCCAACAAAATAAAAGTGATGTCAATCAAATCATAGGGCAACTGCATACGAGGTGATAGCAATGGCTGAGGAGCACGACTAAGGTCAAGATGACTACCACATGCAAAAATTTATTTTGGAAGCTCGATGGTTGCATTTTTTTCTGGATGAGGAGCCTAGCACATGGAAAATAATAGTTTTGTTTACGGATTATACCTAAAAAGTTGTAAAACCATACATTGTTGCCAATAACAAAATACAATTTCCCAGCAAAGCGTTGTCATTGTCCTCTTCGCAATGCATTCGTGATTTTTCCACTAGCTAAAAAAAGTTAAAACCCATGTATGGTTGCCAAGGCAGCAACATTTATGAGGTAAAGCGAAAGAAACGGAAAATTGGGTGGGGCAGCGAAGAAGGGCATGCACTTACCACAAAATAGATGACCATGAAGCTCTCGTGACCTCACACTCATGCCTAACTTACATGCTCCCCTCCATTATATATGAAGGACAGCATGGTAGCTCCACCAAGAAAAACCTGTTGTTATCCAATAAGATTAGCCACAATAGAGAGAGCAATAATGGCGCAGAGCAAGAGCATTGCAGGAGCTCTATTCGTGCTAACCCTTATCCTGGTAGCCCCATTAGTGTTTTCAGGTGAAAATGCTGACAAGATCAAAGAGTTGTTAGGAAAGGTGGCCGATTGCAACAAGAAGTGCGAAGGGGCTCCTACCGACATCGACATTTGCAAGGGGAAGTGTAGCCTCTTGGAGCACACGGGTTATGCGACCATCGGGTTGGGTGCCTACGTCAAGGAATGCGACAAGGTGAAGAGTGACCAATCTGCCTTCAAGCTGTGTGAAGACAACTGTGGTGAGAAGTATAAGGCCAGGTTGTCGGAGATCAAAGCGGGAAAGAATCTGTAGGAAGGCAAGCCCCAAGTTTGTCTAGCCACATCCACTTGACGACCCGCACAAGGGAGGTGTGTCAACCCTCTATCGGTACATCAACGGCCAACATTTCCCGAAGGTGAACCGCTCGATCGATAGCCAAGCATGGCACGATCCTATTAATGTCATATCTTTGTAATTTTTTTGTAAATGGACTATCAAGTTGGTTGATAAAAATTGGCAATCCGTTCCAATTTCCACAAAAAATTTTTGTTGTAATAAATTGTATTAAATAGAATATGTGCTCACCCCAAAAAAAATGTGTTCTTTCTTTTAGCACAGGTTCAATATATTTGTGTTCGTCTAGTGTGGATAAGTGGTTATTTCTATATGGGATTGCTTGTTCTCCATGTGGGCATATAATGTGTGAAAGGATCAATGTCACGTTGATGTTAAATATTTTCCTATATTTAGTGGAGCGTTAGCAACTCGTGTCTTGTTCTCGTTGCTATTGGTGGTTCGCATGGCCAACATTCATTACGGTATGACCAAAAAACCACTTGTAGGAAAGAAATTTCCATCGTGTCCACCAATTCCATATTTCTAAGGATGTCATTGTTGTTAGCTTATGACATGGTTTCCTATTTTGTTGATTGGGCCAACGCTGACAGTTGATCGGTATCGATAGAGTGAGCATATTAAAATTAAAGCGTTACTAGCTCCATGGCTGAGAAAAAATACGCCACATTTTACCTACCACGGAGTGTTTTCAAACCGACAACCCACCAAACAATAGTACAAACAACGTCGCGAATAATTTGTGTATGCACAACAATGCTGGGACAAGCACAGTGTAACACCCTAAAATTTGCCTTTTTTGAAATAGAGCTAAAATGATTTAATTTTGATTTTTTTGCGCTCATGAAACATATAGTTAAAACAATATTTTTCACTAGAATAAAATTTATCATAGGAAGTACAAACATGATTGATCATTCATGCTGGTGCATTATTCTATTTTTGTGATGTGTGGTTTTCACAATGGATTCAAAAGCTTTTGAAAATGCCTTTTGAAAAACCGGTTTTATATATATAAAGGAAATGTATTCTATTTTCTTTCGTCCATTTTCTGGAATTTGGCCCAATGGCATGTTCCCTCTTTCCTCTCTAATTTGTCCTGGCAGCAAAATACGGTGGTCCTTTCTTTTCCTTGCTTCTGTCCCGCTGGCCATTTCTTTTCCTCGGCCGTCTTGGGCTGCAGTGGCTTCGATCCCGTCTAGCCAGCATGCTGATGGGGAACACAACACAACAGCACAGCGTGGCCATCCTTTCCCCTCGCTGTGACCAATGCGTCGGCCCCATGTTGTCAACGTCGTTCATCAACTTCATCGAGTTGCCCCTGGAGTTCGTTTCTGTTGACGGTCACCAACTACATATTTTTAACGTCAACATCCTACCATAAAGGGGGTGAAACTATACATTATCATACTCATATACATTTATAACTCACATATTTCTACTTGTAGTGTCCAAATTATTATTGTGTAGATTTATATAAGAAACAAGTGGAAAATGTACCAAAAGGCGCCTCCCTGGAAAGCGCATTCCTGAAGAACATCAAGCCCAAGGGAGAAATGGACCAAACATGCGAGAATCGGGCCGAGCAAACACCGCCATACAACTTTTCAGGCCCAAAGACGCCCGGCGTGCCAAAGCCCGGCTCGAGCGGGGCCCGGCGGGGGCCGCCCGGCCGCACCCGGCGGCTCGGGGCCAGCTTTGGGGAGGCGGTTCGTTACCTTCCATAACTGGCATTGCCGACGTTGGATGGTCGGTTTGGCAGATTTAGAAGGTATTCCTAGGTCGGTTTTGCTCCTTCCATGTGGGGATGGCCATCTTCCAAAGAGCCCCCTCCTCTCTACCTATAAAAGGAGGCTCTCTCCCCCTCATTCAACACACACCATTCCAAGGAAGAGTCTCTCCCTCTCCTCTAAGAGAGCTCTCCCCTCTACTCTATTCCTTCACTCCAATGGCCTTAGGCCTTCATTAGTAGTAGAGAGATCGGCGGAGGAGAGATGTGAAGGGCTGAGAGCGGGGAAGCACCGGACTTGTCGGTGTCTCCCCAACCTTGTACCTCGGTGGATTCAAACTTGGCTCCCTAACGGGATCTTGGCTAAGTAAGCTTCCACGGTTCTGATAATCTTTATTGTCTTTTGTTTATCCACGATTTATCTACTTGTTTGCGGGATTGATAGTCGTTCCTTCGGGGCGGAACTCTAGTGGTGGAACCCTTTGACCGGGGAACCTGGCAAACACTGGAGTGATAATCACTAGTGTAGACGTGGTGTTTGGGCTAGCGGTTTTCTATCTTTTGTGGTGCATCCCACGGTTGAGGGGGTAGGCGGCTTGGTCGTGACAAGCCTTGTCCGTCCCTTGAAATCCCCTCACGTTCGGGTGTGGCACAGTGCTAATTGCCGGACACTGTCCTTTGGGCGTGGGCCGGTGCCCGAAGCGAACAAGTAGCTCTGGAGACTGGCTAACCATAGACCTTAAAGGTGTAGGAATCCTTCTCGCTAATCCTCCCCATCTTTGGTCGTGTGTGTCCTCGGGCGAACTAGTTAGGAGAGAGTACATCCGTTCCCTGTGGAAAATACGATACCCTGAATATTTTCGGGTGAAAGCTACAACGACAATTCCGTGCGCTTGCGGATTTATCTGTGTGCGTTAAGAAACGTCAACAAGATTTCTGGCGCTGTTGCCGGGGAACGGTTGCTATTATCTTCGAACTTAGTGAGTCCTCGTATCTATCTATTAAAAAAAAATTCAAAATAGTTATTTCTTTTCTTTTTCGCAAATGAAGCCCAATCATTTTGAAAATCCTTCTGCTTCAACGGAGGAGTTCACAGAGCCACAATCTTTTTCAAAACCAAAACTTTCATCTGGTTATGAACTCCATCCGTATTTAAAATCCATTGTTCGGGCAGACCCCTTCTCTGGCTACCACACCGAAAACCCATGTAGCCACCTACAAGTTTTCGAGGAGATTTGTGCATGCCTAAGCATTCCTGGCATGACACAACAAACTCTCATGTGGAAGTTGTTTCCATTCTCCCTCAAAGGGAGAGCAGAACAATGGTACACTAATGTCATAGGAAGTTTGAATGGGGATTGGAAAGAACTCAAAGACAATTTTTGTCTAGCATTTTTCCCCATCAACACCCTACCAAGGACAATCCTCGATTTCGAGCAGGATGAGAAGGAGTCCATAGGTGCAGCCTGGGCCAGGTTTACAATGTTAATACAAGCTAGCCCAGACTTGTCATTACCCGATAGTGTGCTTTTGCATATCTTTTGTTCGGGTCTTGACAAAGACGTTGTCCTATGTCTTGACGTGACCGCCGGAGGGTCGTTTTCACATAAACCTACAACGGAACAGAGGAGAATCCTTGATAACATCCTAGAGAAGCATGCTTCTCTTGTTGTAGAACCTACTCCCCTCCATCACAAGGGCATGTCAAGCTTTGAGGAGCCCTCATCAGTCGAACCATTCCATGTATTATCATTCGAACCGACTGTTGAGCCCTCACCCAAACCACGAACACCGAAGGAAGGGATGCTTTATCCTTCGGAGTTCCCGATCAAATTCGAGGATCATGGGCAAACCTTGAACCTTCTATGGCATGAATGGAGCAAATGGAGCACAGCTCCAGCTAAGGAATCTTCCTCTAACATGAAACCTTCAAAAGAATGGTTAATGGAGGTGAAACGTTCTTCCTCGAAGCAATTCATTTCTTTCACCTTCCACGACCATACCTTGTTCATTACAAGGAAATTCCTTAGATGCCCTACACAACCCCACAACAGAGGCGAATATCATGTCACAATGTCTTGCGGAAACCCTTTTGGGTAATATGCTGCTAGCCTCGACCGATAGACTCTTCAAGGGTCAATTCGGACACATCTTTGCATGTTGTGGTATTGCTAGGGCCGTGCCAATGAAAATTCATGGAATCGAGGTTCACTTAGACTTCTATATCTATCCCATCCTCGACTTTGATCTTCTCATAGGCTACCCTCTTGAAAAGATTTTTCATGAAAAACCTATAGAGGAGAGCCATGATGAGAAGTTGGGAAGGAATGCTTGTGCCTCTCACCTAGAAATCCCAAAGGTGAAGCATCTTCCCAACCAAAACCCATTCGAGGAGGCGGAGTTCATAACTCCATTCGATTCACCTAAGTTGCTTTCGCATCTTAGTGAAACGAAACACCCGTCGTCCTCACTTGAACACAAGACATGTCCCTCTGGCCAACAAAACGTTGTTCTTGACAATGGTCAAGATTCAATGTTCGTTCTTCATGACACATCTTTTGAGGATAAGAACTTAAGTGCCATGGACAAGCACGAAGCAACAACTCTTAAGACCAAGCATGAACCTGCTATTGAGCATGTCGAGTTTTCCTTCAAAACTTCTCATGATACATGCTCACCTTTTTGGATATCTAGAGTTGTCTTGCTTCTGACCACGTGAGGATAAGAACTTAAGTGCCATGGACAAGCACGAAGCAACAACTCTTAAGACCAAGCATGAACCTGCTATTGAGCATGTCGAGTTTTCCTTCGAAACTTCTCATGATACATGCTCACCTTTTTGGATATCTAGAGTTGTCTTGCTTTTGACCACGTGCCCCTACGAGGACCCCAACCTTCTCTTAATCCTCGTTCACAAACTTTTCAAGAGGATGGTTGTGGATGTCTTCGTCTATCACAAGTTTTGTCGATATCGTAGTGGCACGATGGCACCAACCTTGCAGCTTAAGCGTAACACTAACTTCTTTTTTTTTGAGCGAAAAACACTAACTTCTTAGTGGTGAGGCTGGGAACTTCACCACCTTTCATGACTGCAAGATGAATTCCCATGGTCAAGCTTACGACCATAAAGAAAGCACTGTCGGGAGATAACCCGGACTGTCTTTTTTTTTAAAAAAAGGATGAATGAATAAATCTCTCTTGTTCTAAAAAAAAGTTTTTTCCCTTTGTTCTTATTAATAAAATCAAGAGCGTGTTATCAAGTTAGTACGCACCTTCGGGTATTCTTGTCGCTAACCATTTCAGGTGGAGATCGATTAAGAAGATCAAAAGAGGCATGTGATACTTGAAAACATGGGGCCGACATCAGCACAAAAAAAAAAAGAAAAACTTTGATGCTCATGGATGATGGAACACACTCAAAAAGGAGACCGGACCTTGCACACTTGACTTTACACAAAACTCCAAGTGTGGGGAAAAGATGGTGAAACTCTCAAGTTCCATGCACCAAGGCGTCATACAAAAAAAAATGATGGTGAATAAAAGATGATGTCACCCCCTTGCTGCTGAAAAAAAAAAAGAAAGAAAAAAAAAAACAATGAGATAAAAGAGAGAGAGAGAAAAAAAAAAAAAAAAAAAAGAGAGAATTAAAAAAAAAGAGAGAAAAAAAGGAAAAAAAAAGAGTGTCGTGAAAAAGAAAAAAATATACATATATATAGAATAAAAAAAATATATATATATAATAAGAGAAGAGAGGAGCAAAGGTTGGCCCCGCATGGTCAAGATACATACTAAAGTGTTTTGCTCGACTCCACCCATCATTGCGTCCCACAAGCAAGAAGGGTTTGTCTCTCATCCTTTGTGGCTACCATCAAGACCCATGGCCCGTACACACATGTGTGTGGCCTAGCCTTGAGGTGCACCTGGCGAGAGCCACGATGCAAACCTGCAGCAACAACTTTGATGCTTCATCCGTAGATGCTTTGCCGGTAAGTACATCCGTATGCAAAGGAAATAAACGTTCACCAACTCATTCACTCCTTTTTGTCTCCATGGAATTAAAATGTCATGCTTCCCGGCCATGATTTATACTTTGAGTTTGGGTGCATTTTTTGCGTAATGCATCCATAGGTCTTTTTACATTAAGCATGGTGCTTAGGGTAAAATGATCTCCTTTAATCAAACTTTGACATGGTGTCACAAAATTGGGTTAATGAGCTTAGAGTTTTATTGTCATGATCTATGGGAGTATTTTATGTTGGAGATGAATCAAGGCTATGCTTACACTTGCCTCTTTTATAAGCCTTGCTTGAGTCATGATGAGGTGAACAAATAAAAATAAAAATAAAATAAAATAAAATAAAATAAAATAAAGTTCTCATAATAAAAGCTCCACGATATTCTTGCCGATAGAGCCATGTTGTTGTTTTTGTTTTGTTTTCTTTGTTTAAAATAAACAGTACAAGAGTAAGTGTGGGGGAGATCTCTCAAGCATATAAGCACACCCATCCGAGATCTCCCCAACACAAATGCACGAGCACCGAGCAATTCATGATGGAGAAGGACAAGGCAAACAACTACCATTAACTCCTTCCTTTTCAAACCGGTGGTTTGTGCAAAACTCTTGCTCTCACATTTCATAACAATAATAAAAAAAAAGGGGAGAGAAGAGAAGGAGGAGAAATAAGAGAAGAGGAGATAAACCTTCAACCCCAAGTTCTTTGTCCTATTTTTTGTGATGACATCAAAAGACAAGCTTGGGGGAGCCTCCAACCACGCGACCAGTCACAACTCAAACCATTGCACGCACAAGCTAGCACAACCATGAAAGGTAAGTAAAGAGCTAGCTTGGGGAGGACTCCAAGAAAGGTAACGTGTATCTCACATTTTTATTATATTCTCTATCTTATGAAATGATGAGTTATACTAAAAAAAGGGGGGGAGACAAAATTCCACTCCTATACATATGAGCTATGAAAATGTTTAGTTTTAGTCCCTCGTTGAAATGATGAATAGTTGCTCTGTCTTATGTTTCGCCTGTGCCTAGTTTATAATTTGAATTTCTCTAAAGTTTGGGTTTAGTGGCTAAGTCTAAAAACTCATCCTGAAAAAAAACCTGATTCATGTGGGTTGCATAGGCTCTATCTAGTCTAAGTTGTTGCCAAGTATGATATGGTACAAATAGATTTACTATGATTTTGTTACAAAGAGAGACTTGACATCCGAAATCTAATTTGAAAGAAAAGAGAAATGATATGGGCTATGTTAAAAAAAATGAGATGAAAAATGGACAAGTGTCCGTGAGGGCGAGTAGAGCCCACATCTCTAAAAAAAGAAAAGAGAGGAAATAAAAGACGAAAGTCTAGGGCGAGTAGAGCCCACCTCTCTAAAAAAAAAAAAAAAAAGAAAAGAGAAAATATATATAGCAATAACGCCCATACTTTCTCGGGGAAAAAAAATATATCTAAATAAATAAATCCCGGATAAAAAGTTGATCAAAAGGATGAATGATAAGTATTTCTGTTATAACCGTTCTATCCGCAACCGCCCAAGGCTTTGAGAAAAGCTAGAAAGCCCCGCTACGATGAAAGGTAATAAAGGGTGGGAAAAAAGATGTGCCATTTTATTCAAACTCTAGTAGAAAATCTTATTATAACCCCGGCACTTGCGAAATGTAATCGGCATAGTAGCAACTCCTGATCAACAACCAAGTACTTATCTTTTGCTCGAGGACGTACAAAGGGTAAGCTTGGGGGAGTTTGTTGATGGTCACCAACTACATATTTTTAACGTCAACATCCTACCATAAAGGGGGTGAAACTATACATTATCATACTCATATACATTTATAACTCACATATTTCCACTTTTAGTGTCCAAATTATTATTGTGCAGATTTATATAAGAAACAAGTGGAAAATGTACCAAAAGGCGCCTCCCTGGAAAGCGCATTCCTGAAGAACATCAAGCCCAAGGGAGAAATGGACCAAACACGCAGAACTGGGCCGAGCAAACACCGCCATACAACTTTTCAGGCCCAAAGACACCAGCGTGCCAAAGCCCAGCCCGAACGGGGCCAAGCAGGGTGCGCGCACCACCTGGTGCGGCCGCACCCCTGCTGAGGCGGCTCGGGCCCAGCTTTGGGGAGGCAGTTCGTTACCTTCCATAACTGGCGTTGCCGACGTTGGATGGTCGGTTTGGCAGATTTAGAAGGTATTCCTAGGTCGGTTTTGCTCCTTCCATGTGAGGATGGCCATCTTCCAAAGAGCCCCCTCCTCTCTACCTATAAAAGGAGGCTCTCTCCCCCTCATTCAACACACACCATTCCAAGGAAGAGTCTCTCCCTCTCCTCTAAGAGAGCTCTCCCCTCTACTCTATTCCTTCACTCCAATGGGCTTAGGCCTTCATTAGTAGTAGAGAGATCGGCGGAGGAGAGATGTGAAGGGCTGAGAGCGGGGAAGCGCCGGACTTGTCGGTGTCTCCCCAACCTTGTACCTCGGTGGATTCATACTTGGCTCCCTAACGGGATCTTGGCTAAGTAAGCTTCCACGGTTCTGATAATCTTTATTGTCTTTTGTTTATCCACGATTTATCTACTTGTTTGCGGGATTGATAGTCGTTCCTTCGGGGCGGAACTCTAATGGTGGAACCCTTTGACCGGGGAACCTGGCAAACACTGGAGTGATAATCACTAGCGTAGACGTGGTGTTTGGGCTAGCGGTTTTCTATCTTTTGTGGTGCATCCCACGGTTGAGGGGGTAGGCTGCTTGGTCATGACAAGCCTTGTCCGTCCCTTGAAATCCCCCCACGTTCGGGTGTGGCGCAGTGCTAATTGCCGGACACTGTCCTTTGGGCGTGGGCCGGTGCCCGAAGCGAACAAGTAGCTCTGGAGACTGGCTAACCATAGACCTTAAAGGTGTAGGAATCCTTCTCGCTAATCCTCCCCATCTTTGGTCGTGTGTGTCCTTGGGCCGAACTAGTTAGGAGAGAGTACATCCGTTCCCTGTGGAAAATACAATACCCTGAATATTTCCGGGTGAAAGCTACAACGACAATTCCGTGCGCTTGCGGATTTATCTGTGTGCGTTAAGAAACATCAACAGTTTCCAAGCCAGACCGGAGCCAGCCGTGTGTGCGAACCCATCCACGCAAAGTCGCGCCTCCTGGTGCAAACCACACCCTATCCCTATATAAGCTGTGCGTATGCGTCGGCACCGTCTTTCGCTAGTCCAATCGCACCAAAACCGCTTCATCCCGAGCTCGAAACCCTAGCCACCATGCATAGTTGGGGTTTGCTGCCGTGTTTCAATTTGCTGAAGTCGTTGCCTCAATTCCGCTGTAAGTTTGAGGAACATCGTCATCTCCTTGACATCGTAAACTCATTGGTGATATTTTCTTTGGTCAATTTTATTCATCTTGGGCCGTGCAGCGTCATCGTCGTCCGCCTTCGTCAGCGGCATGTCGACCATCAAGCCAATTAGCCGCAGCCGTGTTGTGCCCTTGCTGCTGCATCCGGGCACCCTAATCATAAAGGTCGTCGTTCCTGTGCCGATGATGGTAAGCAATCCACAGACATCCGTGTCCCTTCTCTCTGTTGTTCACAAAGGCAAGCTTGTCAGCCATGCGTCGACGCGTAGTCGCCATCCTATCTGATGGCGGTTGCTCCAGTGGCCCCATGCCCACATCACAACTGAGATGAGCGAGCAGCTCGCTGCACTCGTTCTGCATGCATCCGAAACGCTGCCGTATCCCAGCTTTGGCAACGTGTGTGCTTTGTGTCATCTCCAATTGCTAGCTTGCCAACATCATTCTTAGCTTTGATGACATCATCGGTCTTTTTCCTTTAGCAAAAACAAATCTAGAAATACATACATCAAAACCACCACAGCCATGTCGTATGTCTTTCTAATTGCGAGGCGTTTTCGAGCCAGTTATGCATGAGTGCATATGGCATGCACTTCATCTGATTGAGAACCACATAGTCCAGCTACACCTTTTGTATTAGTTATTCTATATTTATCTTCCTTCCCGTCTCGCCGACATGCACTTTTGCACCATAATTGGTATTCGGTCAATCAATCATAATTTATCCTTCAGCTACCTATTATTCCATCTTCTTTGTATCAACGGCAACAGAATTATTTTTATGGGCGGACTTCCTTGCCGGCCATCAGATTTCCAAAACTCCATAATTTTTGCATTTTAAATCCGATTTCGGTGATCTTTACATTGATGTGATCGTAGCGGCGTGTAGAATAGTTTTATACACTTTTCAACGTGTTTTCTTGCTGGTTGTGTACTGTTCTAATTGTATCTCCTTGTTTGCTTCGTGTATGAATGCTCGGATGATTGTGTGTTGATGCTTGGAGTCAAGTAGACGGTGAGCCTTACATTGTTGATCTTGAAGAAGTTTGCAGTCAAGGAGTTACCTTGAAGATTTGGAAGTGAGAATGATATCTATTTAACGCAAGTATAGTAATGGGATTTGCTTACTTTGTTGCAAACATGATCATATAACTTAATGAATGTGTATGCCATAAAATTAAAGATGATTATTAGTAACATGGGGAATTGTCTTCTTTAGCGAATCCGGGAATTACAGTACAGCTGTAAGGGTTATATGGCTCTAACATTAGCTCCCTTAAGATCGTTTTTCTAGCAACTTGGAGGATGTGCCGAATTGGATATAGTATGCCCCCTGTCCCGTAATATATGAGTATAGGTTGCGGTAATGTGCCATATAGGAAGGGTGGGTTCTATATCTGACGACTTAGCTGCCCCAACATGTTAGACGAACCTTTTGGGGACTTCTTATTGGTTCTCGGTGCTTGGGTCTAGCTAACCCTTGCATTTGGGAATCGCAACTCATAGTGAAAGTGCACACCTCTGCGCAGAGTTTGATAAACTGGTATACTAGCCTTGCCCGAGGACACAGGCGGCCCTGGAACCATAGCATTAAGGATAATGACCAATGTTCATTAATTACTCATGTTTATCGTTTTATGCTATACATTACTTATGTTATAATGTTCATGGGATATGGGTCAGATATTGCCTAGCTATATTTGCAGAGCTCAATATGGACTCACTCTTGCTATTCCCCACACCTCAGGAGAAGTTTAGGCTTGTGGTCAACCAAATCGGTCGGTCCCTGTGGAGTGGAGTGTACACCGAGATTGGAGTCGTCTTTCCGTTGTCTGCTAGCTGAGGTTGTATTCTTTTATACTATGTACGTTATATAAAGCATTGGTTTAATGATACTACACTTCATTTGTAGCTATATGTATGTGAGATTTGATTTCCATGGCTCACATATGGTGTTCATTCAGTTTTATCCTTAAAACCGGGTGTTACACACAGAAGCAATACTTTGTGAAACAAGGCATGGGAATAGCTACGTAGATTATTGTATATGGTCCGCATCGCATGCCCATCATATCCGTAATGCAAGGTTTTGTCCGGGTAATGCATTACGACACACAATGAAAGAACCAATTTCACCTGTGTTGAAGGCCGAGGGGATATTGGGAGATCATTAGGCGAGATAGAAATAGGTTTTGCCGTATTTGTAATGCCCATATGCTTTCGCTTTTTGTGTTACCTTGGAGCTCGCTAAATAAAGCATCGTGACTCGAAAAGGAATAAGTCTAATAAGGAGTGCTAAGCCACCGTCCCGAGGCATCGAGTACTTACTAAAATGTAGTTCACTTGTTAGTGTAAGTTCGAAGACATGTGGTCGAACAATATCCTCTTGTATTTAATTAGGTAATGTATCCTATATGGAAACTAGCCGTGTGGAAACTATGGAAACTCTAATCAAGACCACGGGATTTAGATCCAACGTCCATCGTGTTTTGCACTTAAACCCTCCCACCATTAACTTTGCTAATCAGATTACAATGGGTTGGATGGAAGGGTTTAAGTGCAAAACACCCTAGACGTTGGATCTAAATCCCGTGGTCTTGATTAGAGTTTCCATAGTTTCCACACGAAGCTAGTTTCCATAGGATATGTTCCCTTTAATTAATTCTAAAATTGTATTTTCACCGTATGTATCTAGGTTTCTTACAAACAGAGCAGCTACTGTCATGATATAGAACTATTGTAGCCTTTATGAACCCCAACCCCAACAACTAAAAGTGATGTCAATCAAATCATAGGGCAACTGCATACGAGGTGATAGCAATGGTCGAGGAGCACGACTAAGGTCAAGATGACTACCACATGCAAAAATTTATTTTGGAAGCTCGATGGTTGCATTTTTTTTTTTCGGATGAGGAGCCTAGCACATGGAAAATAATAGTTTTGTTTATGGATTATACCTAAAAAGTTGTAAAACCATACATTGTTGCCAATAACAAAATACAATTTCCCAAAAAAGCGTTGTCATTGTCCTCTTCGCAATGCATTCGTGATTTTTCCACTAGCTAAAAAGTTAAAACCCATGTATGGTTGCCAAGGCAACAACATTTATGAGGTAAAGCGAAAGAAACGGAAAATTGGGTGGGGGCGCGAAGAAGGGCATGCACTTACCACAAAATAGATGACCATGAAGCTCTCATGACCTCACACTCATGCCTAACTTACATGCTCCCCTCCATTATATATGAAGGACAAAGATGGTAGCTCCACCAAGAAACCTGTTGTTATCCAATAAGATTAGCCACAATAGGGAGAGCAATAATGGCACGAGCAAGAGCATTGCAGGAGCTCTATTCGTGCTAACCCTTATCCTCGTAGCCCCATTAGGTTTTTCGGTGAAAATGCCGACAAGATCAAAGAGTTGTTAGGAAAGGTGGCCGATTGCAACAAGAAATGCGAAGGGGCTCCTACCGACATCGACATTTGCAAGGGGAAGTGTAGCCTCTTGGAGCACACGGGTTATGCGACCATCGGGTTGGGTGCCCGCGTCAGGAATGCGACAAGGTGAAGAGTGATCAATCTGCCTTCAAGGCGTGTGAAGACAATTGTGGTGAGAAGTATAAGGCCAGGGTTGTCGGAGATCAAAGAGGGAAAGAATCAGTAGGAAGGCAAGCCCCAAGTTTGTCTAGCCACATCCACTTGACGACCCGCACAAGGGAGGTGTGTCAACCCTCTATCAAGACATCAACGACGAACATTTCGCCGAAGGTGAAACGCCGATCGATAGCCAAGCATGGCACGATCCAATTAATGTCATATCTTTGTCATTTTTGTAGATGGACTATCAAGTTGGTTGATAACAATTGGCAATCCTGTTCCAATATCCACAAAATTTTTGTTGTAATAAATTGTATTAAATAGAATATGTGCTCACCGCAAAAAAAAATGTGTTCTTTCTTTTTAGCACAGTTCAATATATTTGTGTTTGTGTAACACCCCAGGTGTTAATTACCAGTTAAGCAACGGATTTGGTCAAAGACAAGTGTATTAGTTCATGGCCAAGTCGTCGGTCGAAGAGACGCTGAAAGAATCGATTCCTGAAACTATTCCCCTTCGGGAAACCCCGATTTCTAAACCCTAGTTTGTCCCCTTTTCTTTTATTCAAAATTTATCAAGATTTTGGGTATGGTCATTAAAAGCATTTTTGTAGAGTTTTCAAAACTGAACAAAGTTGGTATTTTGAGTTTTCAAAGTTTAGTTCAAAATTTTGAAGTAATTTTGAATTTCTTTCAAACCCTAATTATCCCCTTTTTAATATTTCAAAATTTATGCAAAATTTGAGAAAACTTTCAAAAAAAAGCTAGTTTGTAGATCTTGAAAAATTAAGGAGGGTTACTTTTTGGAAATTTTTGAGTTTAGTTCAAATTTTGAGAGTAATTTGCAAAAAATTCAGTTGAAAGAGAAGGTCAAACTCGGGACTTAGAATTTTTCTAAGTCTCGAAATCGGCCCCCGACAGATCGACGTCTCGCGTTTCGAGATTTTGTTAAGCAACTTGAGTTGGACCAAAAATACGGATTTGAGTTTATGCTTTGAAGACCAACATATCAAAAGTTGAGATCGATCGGATTTGATTTGACAAGGTTTTGACAATCATTTCCAAGTATCATTAAGTCGTTGACAATGCAAGTTTTGGAGATAATTATCTCTTAATCTGAGCAGCTAATGACTATGGGCCTTTATGAAAAATGAAGATTGATCGGTGGAGAACATTTTTTGCCTCTTGGCCCATCTCCAAATTCGGCCTAGAAATAGCCCAAAACGGCACCACAACCGACCCACTTTCTCATCCGCCGGTGTTCGATGAAAAGACTCAAAGGACGACGCGCGTCCGCCCGCGCCCGGAGGTTTCCGAGCCGCCGACGCCATGGCCACGTTCCCCATCCTCCCATTGCGCGCCGGGGTCTTGCGGTCGAGCTGGAGGGGCCGAGGACCCAGCCCCATCCTCCCGCGCCCTCCGCCCTCTCCCCACCTTCGAGGCGACGCCGACGCCGCCGCGCCACCCGCCGACCGCGTGGCCGCCGTCATCTCTCCATCCCAGCCACCAACGCCGCCCGTGGCGCCCCTCGCACAGCCGCCCCCGCTCGACCTCCCGCCGCTCCCTCGCCAAGGCCGCAGTCGCCGGCCGCCGCCGCTGCTGCGGGTCGCCGCCATGGCCCCGCTGCGGTGGCAGCCGCCCCCGCGGCTACCCCCTACCGGGCTAGGGCCGAAGGTGGATGCGCCCCGGTGCCACCTTGGTCCGCCGCCCTTCGCAGCCAACGGCAAATGGCCGGCCGACGTCCGCCGCCGACGCCGGGTGCCGCTCCCCCTCGCTCTCGCCTCGTCAAGAAAGAAGAAGAGAAGCGAGAAAGAAATAGAAGAGGGACCTAATTGGAAAATCGGAAAACTTCGGGGAGCTAGGTGAGAGGATTTTAACTCATATAAATAGTAATTTGTACCGCTTGTAATTTCATAGAAATCCGTGGTCTTTTCTCGCAAAAGTGCCAAGCCAAGCCTGGCAAAGGCCGCAGTGGGCCGGCTGCTTCCGCTTCGCGCCTCGTCTTGCGCGCGCTGGGCTGCATTGTGGGCCGGGCGGCTTTAGGCCCAAAGGCCTTTTCCATTTAATGAATGTTTTATCAATTTCTATTTATATGAATAGTATCTGCTTTTTGTTTTTTTCATATAAATTTAAATAGAGCTTCTAAAATTCTGAAAATTTTTGTGTAGCCTTCCCATGAGTATGTCTACCCATAAAAATTATGAAACTTAAATTTTGAATACTTTTGACATGATTTAAAAATACATATTTTAATTGAAAATGCATCTTCCATGATTTTTAGAAAATAAAATATATTTCCTAAATTCATGAAAATTTATTTGGTACTGTTTCATGATGTGTCCTACTTGTATAAAAAGTTTGGAGTCGTTTTGAAATGTTTAAATTATTTTCTATATTATACTTTATTTTATTTATTAGGAAGGTCGGTGTTTAGAGTTTAATGACTTAGGTTTGATGTGTGATTTGGGATTGCTTTGTGAATCTTGGATCATACCATAATCAAATGGTCCTTGAGAACTCCTTAGGCAATGGTGATGATATCTTGTAGAGTAGTCCAACAAGTTGGTTTTGTTGGGTTGCAACTTTATCGTGAAGAAAAAGTTGTACTCAAGTGTTTATTATTTCATGCATCATCGGGCATCATGTTTACCATTTCATTATGTTGAGCATACGTTATTAATTTACGTGTAGTGAACGAGAGTGATGTGGTTTGCGAAGATCGAGCTTTGGGAGAAGGTGTATCCACCGTGAGGTGATGGTGTCAAGATTAACTTTGGTGATCCAAATTTTGAATCTAACTTTTCCTCGCAACACGCAAGCCCCTGAGCATAAACCCTTCTCTGTTTACAAATTCTTTATTCACTTTAAGTCTAGTGCAATGTGCATTAAGTAAATAGGAGTTGGTTGCAACCGTTGTCGCATGACTACCTTGAATTTCGCTTATTCCAATGTTATCCCACTAGTATGAGTAGGTCGTTTCTCTAAATGCTTAGTAATGCTTAGATGCTTGGTAGAGAAGTCGAATGATGGCTTCATCGTTCGCGAGATATAGGTTTTATCTTTGTTCCTCCCGGCTATGGAAAAAGAGAACACCCTAATGGTGGTTCATGAGAATAAATATGGTAGTGATGAATTTGAGATCGGACGACGTAGGTTGAAAGCCGGCGGGATACCTAGCCGTGCTTGTTCCGTGTTGGTCGCTTAAGGACCGTCCCGTTGTTTGGATTGTTAAGTTCGGGACTTTTGAACGCATGTTGCGCCTAAGGCCGCTTTTGGGTCAATGGCACGCTCGCTCGGCGGCCACCCTGTGTCGACGAAACTAATCGCCACATGCCCCAAGAAGCCCGATCTCGGGGTGTGCCAAATCGAACGGACAACCGCAAGACCGGGAGTGGAGAGATGGCGGGGAGTAGCATGTACCCATCCTACTTTGGTCAAACCGTCATTAGGACGGGGTAGGGAGGTGGAGTACTTGTGCTCGGTGGCGATGGACCCATCCCGCTTTTGGACTAACCGAGTGAGGGTTGATATATGCAGGCTTAAGTGCTACATATGTCGTGTGGTTAGAGATCCCCAACCGGGTATAATCGGTTCATGAATCGCCGTTGCTTCTCGGTTATGGAGACCCGTTCTTCTCGCCCATTCATCGTAGTAAATGATGGAATATGTTTTTGAGAAAAGAGAGTTGGAATAAGAGAATATGTTTACTCTAGAATAGGATAACCTAGAGTATAAAAGTTACTAATCTGAATTAAAAATATTGAAAGTAAGGATCCACTTGTAGTAAGCTTTTCTCGCAAACTTCCCTTTTCTAGCTCTACTTCCCTTAAGCCAAAGATATCCTTGGAGTCTTTTCTTTTTGTCGGGTAAGTCTTGCGGAGTACATTGTGTACTCGTGGTTTGTTAACCCTTGTTGCAGTCTGCCGACTCGTGATGTTAACTAAGGTTATGTCGGTGGGCTCGACATGATCCGGTTTCTTCTAGTTTCCCTCGCCTTCCGCAAAATTAAGTTAAGTCTACTCAAAAAGTAACTTGCTCATATTTTGTAAAATTATGCTATTATTCTTCCGCACTCTCGATCTATATTTTTGTAACAAATGTTGTAATGTTGTAGCTACTCCTTTGTTGATCCTCGGTATGAGTGGTGTAATCGGGTTTCCGATGACACCCGACAAGCTTCTTAAGTTATTGGGTGCATCTCGCACATTTGTCGAGGTCTTTGGGACAAAGACAAAAAGTGTGGGCCCAAGAATTAGGAGGTTCTCATTTACGCAATGGTATCGAGCTCATACTTAGGACCAGCTACAATATTACTTTTGAAAACTTCAAAATAATTTTGTAATCTAAAAAGTTTTTTGAAAGTAACAATTTAAAAATGATCTTCTTTTTTCTTTCCTTATGCTTGCTTTGGAAGCTTTCATGAAGATTTTTCTCGACGAGTCAAGTAAAAGATTTCAAGAAGTTTCATGTCATCTTTTGAAGAACAATCGGGGAGTCAACTTCACCGACAATGTTCTCGCTAAGTGCTTTTCAACATTTCGTTGGTGCAAAGAAGATAGGATATAAAGTAAAGCCCTATAACCTACTAACATCTAACATGATGAAGACAGAGTACTCTAATGTTGTGAAGACGATATAGGGCGAGCATGCATCATATCATTTATATAATGTTGATCTTCCTCCTTTTTTAATCGGACAACTATTTTTCTTTTATAGTTGTTTGTCCTAAATTTCGTCCTATACCAAGTTTTTGGTTAATGGACTTCTATTTGATAGTCTTTGCTTCATAAGTTCCTAATCTTTGGGAGCTTGTACCTTGCCATGTTAACTCTATGTAAAAGCCCGAGATTATTCCTTGATTTCTCAATTCATGCATGTGTCGAAGTTTCGATTCTTTTTCCTCGACACATGTCAATCCTTTCTATTGATAGTCGACATGTGTTGGTTGAGAGTTACAATAGTTATGTCTTATAGTGGAACCATGATCCGTGACCGTGAAAAAGCGTCAAAAACCTCGGGGTCTCCTATGGATCGCGACCCGTAAGGAATTACTTGCGGGGCGCTTAAACTATGTCGGGTCTATGGTCATGATTCACTATAGTCCACAATTAATGTACTTTCTCCTTCCTTGTAAAAAACGAAATTCATATCCATAATTCTTTGAAATTTAAAAAAACCATCTTGATTGCAACCATCTTTTAATTTTCGACCGCAATCAAGATATCAATTTGTTTTGTTTCAAACACTTCTTTGCAAGTCCATATGCTTGCCATATTTTCTTGCCCGTTATTTGCCCCACGGGATTTGACACCTTGAAATTTCAAAATTAGATTTCTATTAAGGGGGAAAGATTTTCATATTCCATTTATTCATGATCATCTTGTTGCATCATTAGTAAGCATCATGGCATTGCATATGTTGTTTATAGCATTCGTGTAATGCATTTATGATGTTTCCCATGTTATCTAAAATGATGTTAATGTTGGTTGTTGTTTGTGTTTCACACATTAAGCCTGTGTGTGCTTTGGTTGAACCCTAGTTCAACTAGGATGTTATGCGAAATCTTTTGCCACGGCTTATGTTGTGCCGTGTGGAACCCGCCAAGTCTCTCGTTGGACCTCTTAGACGTTTCTTCAAGAGAGGAGCCCGATGCCATACAATTTCTCTTTGATCTCTAAAACTTCCTTGGCTTTGATTTTGAAATCACCTTAATATTGACTCCACACCTTGGAACTTCCTTTGGTTGCTATCCTTCTTTGTAAATCCTTAGTCATCACTAATTTTTATCATATGAATTCTCTCCGTGGTTTGTGGTTTTGGCCGTGGTATTATGATTAATTTCTAATCATGATCCATTACAAAACTACACTAAGCATTCCCTTGCCGTGAATTTCCTTGGTTCTTTATCTATATTCTATCCGAGGACTCGTATATCGATCGCTTGTTTTGTGAGTTCTTTCCGAAAAGTTACAAGAAAGGTGACCCTTGAAGAGCAAGTCACCGACGTCAACATTAACAGACTACAAGAAGTGGTAGATAAGGGACTCGCTTAACGATCTCTCGAAGGTAACGTTGACCACCGCCAAGAAACTTATGCCGCCACCGTTGGATCAAGAGGACCCGAAAGATCGGAAAGTTGTCCTGCTTCGACGTAATTTTGTGCTACTTGCTAATTACAATTTTTGGGGATTTACCGAGCTATAATTATTTTAGGTTCCGCTTTATGACGGGATCACCGGGCATTCTATTGCCGCCACGTGTCTTCTCGAACGCCGTGGAGTATCCCGGCCCCTCTCGCACTCGCTTTCCGTGTTGCGCCTCGCCTGTACGCACTTCGCCTGCCGGGTCGCATCTTCTCCGCACCACACCCTCTTTCTTCCTCTTTTGTGCACCATGTCGCGCGCCGTCCTCCGCCATTGCACCGCACTGCGACCCTCCATGGTTTCGCCCGTTACTCATCTCCACGCCGCGGGAATCCCGTCACCCTAGGCTTGAGCACGGCGCACCATCACCGGTGGCTGCTCCACCCGTGAACCCCGCTTGACCCTCCCTCCCTCTCGGCTTCCTCTTCCTCAAGCGCCGCTGCGATCTCTATCTGCTCCTCTCGCGATATAAGACGCAACCCGGGTATCTTGCTTCGTCACTTCCATCTCTCCAAAGCCCATCGCAAATCTCCTCTAAGAACCACGCAGTCGATTTCCTCCTCCAAGGTGAAGCCGCCTTAGCTCAAGGAGAAACCGAGCCGTAGAAGAAGACGTGAAATCGATCTTTGAAGATCAAGCTCTTACTTTTCGGTCGATTCAGTCGTCCAAAGGGTACTACGCATCTCGTTGAAAAAAAGAACTCCGCCATCCTAGAAGGTCGAGTCTACATCCAGCTTAGCTTATGGCCCTAGGATTCATTCCCCATGCCTTCTTGACATGTTGTGCCTCCTCGATCCCATCTCAAGCTTTCGGATCTTTTAGGGTCCTTTTGCGCTTTGGTCGCTATCTTTTTAATGTTTCTTCTTTGTCCTCGTCACACTAAGTTTCGAGTGAGGCTTTGCTATGTAATAGATGTATCACTAGTCCCAAGAAAATAATCTTTTGTATCCTCTCTAAATCCTTGAATGGTTTTGTAACCGTCAGATCATGGGCAAGTTCTTTAAGCTTTAAGCATAGTGTTGAAACTATGAAAGTCCGCCATCATGTTCATCACTCACTCAACACTCAAGTGGCATAATATTGTTATAAGATAAGGAGAACCGCACACGTGGAACTTGCATAGTCTTCATTTGTAGAAATTGGAGAAAATCTTGGGCGCTTCTCAATGCAAACACTTGAGTGTGTGGACTAGTTTCCTAGCGTAGAAAGGTTGGCAAAGACTATGAGTGCTATTGGTCAAGTCATTAGAGGCGAAGAAACGGAAAACTCTCTAGAGACACTTTGTGTTCTTTTTTGCGCAAAAAAAAAGGTTCTATGAGTTGCTTATTTGTTTTGGATCGAAAGTTGAAAATTTTGGGCAGTTCAACTTTAAAGGATAGTTCTTATTGTTTTGTTTGCCACAGGGAAGACGGATATAACAAGGATTAAAAAAAAGTAATTGATTTAATCGAGTAAGATTTATACAAGGTATCTTGTACAAATTTTGTGTGGGGTGATCGGGGGTCTTCGGTGAGAAGATTTCCCATCCGAACTCAACGACCGGACAAGCCGGATATGTAAGGAGAAGTAACAATGTTTCATGGGAGTCAATGAAGGAAATTCTATGGACAAAGATCAAGGGTAACATGCCTTCGCTTTCCCTTAAAAGTCTTCCATCCCAAATCTCGGGACGAGATTTATTTAAGGGGAAGGACTGTAACACCCCGTGTTAATTACCGCTTAAACAACGGATTTGGTCAAAGACAAGTGTATTAGTTCATGGCCAAGTCGTCGGTCGAAGAGACGCGGAAGAATCGATTCTAAACTATTCCCCTCGTTTGGAAACCCGATTTCTAAACCCTAGTTTGTCCCCTTTTCTTTTATTCAAAATTTATCAAGATTTTGGGTATGGTCATTAAAGCATTTTTGTAGAGTTTTCAAAACTGAACAAAGTTGGTATTTTGAGTTTTCAAAGTTTAGTTCAAAATTTTGAAGTAATTTTGAATTTCTTTCAAACCCTAATTATCCCCTTTTTAATATTTCAAAATTTATGCAAAATTTGAGAAAACTTTCAAAAGCTAGTTTGTAGATCTTGAAAAAATTAAGGGGGTTACTTTTTGAAATTTTTGAGAGTTTAGTTCAAATTTTGAGAGTAATTTGCAAAAATTTCAGTTGAAAGAGATGGTCAAACTCAGGACTTAGAATTTTTCTAAGTCTGAAATCAGCGTCCGACAGATCGACGTCTCGCGTTCTCGAGATTTTGTTAAGCAACTTGAGTTGGACCAAAAATACGGATTTGAGTTTATGCTTTGAAGACCAACATATCAAAAGTTGAGATCGATCGGATTTGATTTGACAAGGTTTTGACAATCATTTCCAAGTATCATTAAGTCGTTGACAATGCAAGTTTTGGAGATAATTATCTCTTAATCTGAGCAGCTAATGACTATGGGCCTTTTATGAAAAATGAAGATTGATCAGTGGAGAACATTTTTGCCTCTTGGCCCATCTCCAAATTCGGCCCAGAAATAGCCCAAAACGGCACCACAACCGACCCACTTTCTCATCTGCCAGGTGTTCGATGAAAAGACTCAAAGGACGACGCGCGTCCGTGCGCCTGGAGGTTTCCAGAGCCGCCGACGCCATGGCCACGTTCCCCATCCTCCTATTGCGCGCGCCGGGGTCTTGCGGTCGAGTTGGAGGGGTCGAGGACGAGCTTCTCCATCCTCCCTCGCGCTCCTCTCGCTCTCTCCCCCCTTCTTCGAGGCGACGCCGGACGCCGCCGCCATGGGCAATCGGCCGGACTCCGTGGCCGTCGTCATCTCTCCCATCCTAGCCACCAACGCCGCTCCTCGTGCGTCCCCGCACAGCCCTCGCCCCGCTTCTGACCTCCCGCCGCCTCCTCGCCGCGCTCTTCGCAGGTCGCCGGCGCCGTTGCCGCCGTGGCCGCCGCCATGGCCCCGCGCGCGTGGGTGGCCAGGCCCCCTGCGGGCTACCTCCAGCCGGGCTAGGGGCCGAGCGTGGATGCGGCCTGGTGCCACCTTGGTCCGCTGCCCCTTCGCAGTCAACGGCAGCCGGTCGGCCGACGTCCGCCGCCGACGCTGTGCCGCTCCCCTGCTCTGCTTCGTCGAAGAAAGAAGAAGAGAAGCGGAGAAAGAAATAGAAGAGGGACCTAATTGGAAAATCGGAAAACTTCAGGGAGCTAGGTGAGAGGATTTTAACTCATATAAATAGTAATTTGTACCTGTTTGTAATTTCATAGAAATCCAGGGTCTTTTTCTGCAAAAGTGCCAAGCCAAGCCTGGGCAGGCCGCAGCTGGGCCGGCCTGCTTTTTCCGCTGGGCCGCGCCTGTGCGCGCGCGCCTGGGCTGCATTGTGGGCCGGGCGGCTTTAGGCCCAAAGGCCTTTTCCATTTAATGAATGTTTTATCAATTTCTATTTATATGAATAGTATCTGTTTTTGTTTTTTTCATATAAATTTAAATAGAGCTTCTAAAATTCTGAAAAATTTTTGTGTAGCCTTCCATGAGTATGTCTACCCATAAAAATTATGAAACTTAAATTTTGAATACTTTTGACATGATTTAAAAAATACATATTTTAATTGAAAAATGCATCTTCCATGATTTTTAGAAAATAAAATATATTTCCTAAATTCATGAAAATTTATTTGGTACTGTTTCATGATGTGTCCTACTTGTATAAAAAGTTTGGAGTCGTTTTGAAATGTTTAAATTATTTTCTATATTATACTTTTATTTTTATTTATTAGGAAGGTCGGTGTTTAGAGTTTAATGACTTAGGTTTGATGTGTGATTTGGGATTGCTTTGTGAATCTTGGATCATACCATAATCAAATGGTCCTTGAGAACTCCTTAGGCAATGGTGATGATATCTTGTAGAGTAGTCCAACAAGTTGGTTTTGTTGGGTTGCAACTTTATCGTGAAGAAAAGTTGTACTCAAGTGTTTATTATTTCATGCATCATCGGGCATCATGTTTACCATTTCATTATGTTGAGCATACGTTATTAATTTACGTGTAGTGAACGAGAGTGATGTGGTTTGCGAAGATCGAGCTTTGGGAGAAGGTGTATCCACCGTGAGGTGATGGTGTCAAGATTAACTTTGGTGATCCAAATTTGGAATCTAACTTTTCCTCGCAACACGTGCAAGCCCCTGAGCATAAACCCTTCTCTGTTTACAAATTCTTTATTCACTTTAAGTCTAGTGCAATGTGCATTAAGTAAATAGGAGTTGGTTGCAACCGTTCTTTGCATGACTACCTTGAATTTCGCTTATTCCAATGTTATCCCACTAGTATGAGTAGGTCGTTTCTCTAAATGCTTAGTAATGCTTAGATGCTTGCGGTAGAAGTCCGAATGATGGCTTCATCGTTCGCGATATAGGTTTTATCTTTGTTCCTCCCGGCTATGGAAAAAGAGAACACCCTAATGGTGGTTCATGAGAATAAATATGGTAGTGATGAATTTGAGATCGGACGGGGCGTAGGTTGAAAGCCGGGCGGGATACCTAGCCGCTTTTGTTCCGTTTGGTCGCTTAAGGACCGTCCGTTGTTTGGATTGTTAAGTTCGGGACTTTTGAACGCATGTTGCGCCTAAGGCCGTTTGGGTCAATGGCACGCTCGCTGGCGATCACCCCAGTCGACGAAACTAATCGCCACATGCCCCAAGAAGCCCGATCTCGGGGTGTGCCAAATCGGAACGGACAACCGCGCCCGGGAGTGGAGAGATGGCGGGAGTAGCATGTACCCATCCTACTCGTCAAACCGCCATTAGGGCCGGGGTAGGGAGGTGGAGTAATCGTGGTTTCGTATGGCGATGGACCCAAATCCCGCTTTTGGACGAATCGAGTGAGGGTTGATATATGCGAGCTTAAGTGCTACATATGTCGTGTGGTTAGAGATCCCCAGCTGGGTATAATCGGTTCATGAATCGCCGTTGCTTCTCGGTTATGGAGACCCGTTCTTCTGCCCATTCATCGTAGTAAATGATGGAATATGTTTTTGAGAAAAGAGAGTTGGAATAAGAGAATATGTTTACTCTAGAATAGGATAACCTAGAGTATAAAAGTTACTAATCTGAATTAAAAATATTGAAAGTAAGGATCCACTTGTAGTAAGCTTTTACGCAAACTTCCCTTTTCTAGCTCTACTTCCCTTTAAGCCAAAGATATCCTTGGAGTCTTTTCTTTTGTCGGGTAAGTCTTGTGGAGTACATTGTGTACTCGGGGGTTTGTTAACCCTTGTTGCAGTGCTTGACTCGTGATGTTAACCAAGGTTATGTCGGTGGGCCTCGACATGATCCGGTTTCTTCTAGTTTCCCTCAGCTTCCGCAAAATTAAGTTAAGTCTACTCAAAAGTAACTTGCTCATATTTTGTAAAATTATGTTATTATTCTTCCGCACTCGATCTATATTTTTGTAACAAATGTTGTAATGTTGTAGCTACTCCTTTGTTGATCCCGGTATGAGTGGTGTAATCGGGTTTTCGATGACACCCGACAAAGCTTCTTAAGTTATTGGGTGCATCTCGCACAAATTGCCGAGGTCTTTGGGACAAAGACAAAAGCGTGTGGGCCCAATGAATTAGGAGGTTCATTGCAGGTTTGTCTAGTGGATAAGTGGTTAAATTATTTCTATATGGGATTGCTTGTTCTCCATGTGGGCATATAATGTGTGTGAATGGATCAATGTCACATTGATGTTAAATATTTTCCTATATTTAGTGGAGCATTAGCAATTCGTGTCTTGTTCTCGTTGCTATCAGTGGTTTGCATGGCCAACATTCATTACAGTATGACCAGAAAACCACTTGTAGGAAAAGAAATTTCCATCGTGTCCACCAATTCCATATTTCTAAGGATGTCATTGTTGTTAGCTTATGACATAGTTTCCTATTTTATTGATTGGGCCAGCGCTGACAGTTGAACGGTATCGATAGAGTGGGCATACTAAAATTGAAGCGTTACTAGCTCCATGGCTGAGAAAAAATATGCCACATTTTACCTATACCACGGAGTGTTTTCAAACCGAAAACCCACCAAACAATAGTACAAACAATGTCGCGAATAATTTGTGTATGCACAACAATGCTGGGACAAGCACAACGTAACACCCTAAAATTTGCCTTTTTGAAATAGAGCTAAAATGATTTAATTTGGAATTTTCTCCTCATGAAACATAGTTAAAACAATATTTTTCACTAGAATAAAATTTATCATAGGAAGTAGAAACATGATTGAGCATTCATGCTGGTGCACTATTCTATTTTTGTGATGTGTTGTTTTGACAATGGATTCAAAAGCTTTTGAAAATGCCTTTTAAAAACCGGTTTTAGATATATATAAAAAGAAATGTATTCTATTTTCTTTCGTCCATTTTCTGGAATTTGGCCCAAAGGCATGTTCCCTCTTTCCTCTCTAATTTGGCCTGGCAGCAAAATATGCTGGTCCTTTCTTTTCCTTGCTTCTGTCCCGCTGGCCATTTCTTTTCCTCGGACGTGGCTACATGCTCTTGGGCCGCAGCAGGCAGCATGCCGATGGGGAGCACAACACAACAGCGCAGCGTGGCCAACCTTTCCCCTCGCTGTGACCAATGCGCCGACCCCATGTTGTCAGCGTCGTTCATCAACTTCATTGAGTTGCCCCTGGAGTTCGTTTCCAAGTCGGAACGGAGCCAGCCATGTGTGCAAACCCGTCGACGCAAAGTCGCGCCTCCTGGCCGGTGCAAACCGCACCCTATCCCTATATAAGCTGCGCGTTTGCGTTGGCGCCGTCTTTTGCTAGTCCAATCGCACCAACACCGCTTCATCCCGAGCTCGAAACCCTAGCCACCATGCATAGTTGGGGTTTGCTGCCGTGTTTCAATTTGCTGAAGTCGTTGCCTCGATTCCGCTGTAAGTTTGAGGAACATCGTCATCTCCTTGACATGGCGAACTCATTGGTGATATTTTCTTTGGTCAATTTTATTCATCTCGGGCCGTGCAGCGTCATCGTCGTCCGCCTTCGTCTGCGGCATGTTGACCATCAAGCCAATTAGCCGCAGCTAGCCGTGTTGTGCCCTAACTGCTGCATCCGGGCACCTAATCATAAAGGTCGTCCCTCCTGTGCCGATGATGGTAAGCAATCCACAGACATCCGTGTCCCATCTCTCTGTTGTTCACAAACGCAAGCTTGTCAGCCAAGCGTCGTCGCCATCCTATCTGATGGCAGTTGCTCCAGCGGCCCCGTGCCCACGTCACAACTGAGATGAGCGAGCAGCTCGCTGCACTCCTTTTGCATGCATCCGAAACGCTGCCGTGTCCCAGCTTTGGCAACGTGCATGCTTTGTGTCATCTCCAATTGCTAGCTTGCTAACATCATTCTTAGCTTTGATGACATCATCGGTCTTTTTCCTTTAGCAAAAACAAATCTAGAAATACATACATCTAAACCACCACAGCCATGTCATATGCCTTTCTATTTGCGAGGCGTTTTCCAGCCAGTTATGCATGAGTGCATATCGCATGCACTTCATCGGATTGAGCACCACATAGTCCACCTACACCTTTTGTATTAGTTATTCTATATTTATCTTCCTTCCCGTCTCGCCGACACTTTTTGCACCATAATAGGTATTCGGTCAATCAATCGTAATTTATCCTTCAGCTACCTATTATTCCATCTTCTTTGTATCAATGGCAACATAATTATTTTTATGGGTGGACTTCCTTGCAATCAGATTTCCAAAAACTCCATAATTTTCGCATTTTAAATCCGATTTCGGTGATCTTTACATCGATGTGATCGTAGCGGCGTGTAGAATAGTTTATACACTTTTCAACGTGTTTTCTTGCTGGTTGTGTACTATTCTAATTGTATCTCCTTGTTTGCTTCGCGGTATGAATGCTCGGATGATTGTGTGTTGATGCTTGGAGTCAAGTAGACGGTGAGCTTTACATTGTTGATCTTGAAGAAGTTTGCAATCAAGGAGTTATCTTGAAGATTTGGAAGTGAGAAGGATATCTGTTTAAGGCAAGTATAGTAATGGGATTTGCTTACTTTATTGCAAACATGATCATATAACTTAATGAATGTGTATGCCATAAACGTAAAGATGATTATTAGTAACATGGGGAATTGTCTACTTTAGCGAATCCGGGTATTATAGTACAACTGTAAGGGTTATATGGCTCTGACATTAGCTCCCTTAAGGTCATTTTTCTAGCAACATGGAGGATGTGCCGAATTGGATATAGTATGCCTCCTGTCCCGTAATATATGAGTATAGGTTATGTAATGTGCCATATAGGAAGGGTGGGTTATATATCTGATGACTTAGCTGCCCCAACATGTTACACGAACCTTTCGGGGACTTCTTAGTGGTTCTCGGTGCTTGGGTCTAGCTAACCCTTGCATTTGGGAATCGCAACTCATAGTGAAAGTGCACACCTCTCAAGCCTTAGAGTTTGATAAACCGGTATACTACCCTTGCCCGAGCTCACAAAGCGACCTTGGAACCATAGCATTAAGGATAATGACTAATGTTCATTAATTACTCATGTTTATCGTTTTATGCTATACATTACTTATGTTATAATGGTCATGGGATATGGGTCAGATATTGCCTAGCTATATTTGCAGAGTTCGATATGGACTCACTCTTGCTATCCCCCACACCTCAGGAGAAGGTTACGCTTGTGGTCAACCAGTTAGTCGGTCCATGTGGAGTGGAGTCTACCCCTAGAGATTGGAGTCGTCTTTCCGTTGTCTGCTAGCTGAGGTTGTATTCTTTTATACTGTGTACGTTATATAAAGCATTGGTTTAATGATACTACACTTCATTTGTAGCTATATATATGTGAGATTTGACTTCCATGGCTCACATGTGGTGTTCATTCGGTTTTATCCTTAAAACTGGGTGTTACACACAGAAGCAATACTTTGTGAAACAAGGCATGGGAATAGCACTAACAAAGCTGTGTGAACTCCCACTGTCTACTAGCATTAACATCACTTTATCCTACACCCTAGTTTTCAACTTCAAACACTGAATAGGGTCAGTACTAGTGATTGCATTTACTAACAAGTGGCCCAATTCTTCCTCTAGAGCATCTTCTATTTCCAAATTGTTCAGAGTTTCCTCAGACAATTCTCTGTCGAGATCATTTACCACCAAAGCATTGACCTGAGATTTTACTTTTTTGGAACATACCTCATTATGGTTCTCCCCACAAGCATAACAGAGACCATTCTGCTTTCTATAGTCCCTCAACTGCCTATCCTTCTGACTGGTCTGGGGTGGTTGGTATGGCTTGCCTTCTTGTTTTTGTTGATTGAGCTTGTACATGCCTTGACCTTTGTGAAACTTACTCTAACTTCTGTCTACTAGTTTTTGTTGGATTCTTGCAATAATAGCAGCACTGTCCACAGATTGTGGCATTTGGGGCTCCACCATAGCCTTGATCTCATCCTTCAATCCATTGACATAATGAGTGACAAAGAAGAGCTCATCATGAATGCCACTGTGCATTGTCACATCAAATTGTAAGGCTTGGAACTGAGTAGTATACTCTTCTACAGTTCCAGTTTGTTTCATAGCAATTAGTTTAGTCATTGATCTTCTATAGTCATCAGCCCCAAACTTTTGAATGACAGCCAGGAAGAATTTAGTCCAAATCAATTTATTGTTTTGTTGTTTGGAGGCCAACCACCATTTTGCTGCATTACCAGTCATGTGCATGGAGGCAGTGGAAACCCAAAGTTTCTCAGATAAGGAATACACAAAAAAATATTCTTTTGCAGCTTTGCAATCCACACCTTTGGATCAGTGCCATCAAAGAAGGGAAAATTCAGTTTTGGCAAAGTATGTCTTGGAACATAGTCATCATCATACCCGGGCCTTCTACCCTTACCATGCTTGGAGCTTTGGCCTCTATTTGAGACTTTGTTAGCAAAGACATTACTCCCCCATCGCCTTCACCCAAGATGTCACTCCCAATAACGTGGCGTGGAACTCATTTGTTAGAACTTCCACTACTAGATGAATGATTAACAAAGTATGGGCAAATTAGATTTTTGGTGGCGGTTTTCGTGTCCGCCACCATCAAGGAAGGTCACGGAAAATCAATAAACTTCGCCGGGCGGTTATATTTGCCCGCCACCGTTAATAAATAAAAATAAAAACCCGAGCCCGCCAGGAGCCCATCCTGGGCCTCCGCCGCGAGCCCATCCGCCGCCGCCGGGCGCAGTTGCTCAAGGCCGCCACCCGATCCGCCCACCGCGCAGAGATCCGCCACCACGGCCACGGATCCAGCATCGCGAAGCGGATCCGCGAAGCCGGGAAGCCGCCGCCGAGCCGGGAAGGGGCCGCCGAGCTCAGTGGGAGGGAGGAGCCCCCATGGACGTGATCCGCCACCGCGAGTGTGGATCCTTAAGCCGGGGAAATCCGCCGAGCGCGGGAAGGGGCCGCCAAGCTCGGGAGGGAGGAGCCATGACGTGGATCCGCCGCCGTGGCGCGAACCGGTGCACCGGGCCGGCCGCCGGCCCCGGCCCCCCTCGCGGGCCGCCGGCCACGGCCGCCCGGGCTCCCGCGCGCTGAAAGCCGGCAAGGCGCCTCAGGCCGCCGGTAGCGGCCGCCGGTCCTAGCCCTCCCCGGTCCACGCGCCATGGGGAGGAGAGAGAGCTGTGGAGAGAGTTGGAGAGAGTTGGTGGAGAGAGAGGTGAGAGGCGCGTGGGGAGTTAGGGTGAGAGAGGTGAGAGGCGCCGGGTGGAGGCTGGCTGGTGAGACTCTGAGAGAGGTGAGGTGGAGTTAGGGTTTTCGATGGTATATATACGCGAACGGCTTAATGGGCTGATTGGGCCTTCGTCCGGGCTGGAACTTGGGCTTTATTAACCGTGGCGGTTTTTATAAAATAACCGCCACGGTTAATCAATTTATCGTGGCGGTTTCTCAAATGCCCGCCACGAAAAATAAAATCTGAACACCATGCAAAATCAATCCTGTAGTAGTGTTCCTTCTGCTTCAAAGTGTTTCAAGGTGAGATGTGCCACTGCTTGACCATTGGCCTGAACTTGCCGAGCAATAAACTGTTGTTCCTTAGTGGATTGCTCCACCTTGGCCGTGGTGTTGGTCAGCTGGGTCTTCATTTCCTGTTGGGTCACCCCCATGCTCAAATCCGAGCAAACATGAGATCAAAATTTTCCTGCATCTTATCCCACCACTTTGCCTCCTCCTCTGCAGAACGAGACATATGGTCGAGGATGTATTGAGTCTGCGGTGACGGTCGTGTAGGAACTAGTCTGTCAACCCACTAGTCTGTCAACCCTTTTTGAAATTACTGCAACGGGATCACACTACGGCTCTGGATTTTATGCGAGAATCTGTCCCGCAACCCTTGCCGCGAGATCACCAAAACTTGAACACGAGTATCTTCGCACACTAGGATCACAACCTTGGTTCCGGAATTTTACGTGAGTACACAACCCTTACTCGAGATCCACTAGTGCTCCGAAATAGAGGAAACAGCGACGATAAGATGAATTTGGTCCGAGATGAGTTCCGGTGGTCGGATTTACGGATTTACGGTACCTCCAGCTAGATGTGCGCAGATTACTCAGTCCGCACGTCCTGCCGAAGTCAACCCTACCGGAGCCATTTGGAAACACACTCAGCGGACCCAACACCGATGAACTGGTATGAACATTGTTGACACCTGTTATAGCATAATATTACTAGTCAACTAAACTTGGATAAGGGCTTAAAATGAATATCAACATAAGTCTAGGGGTTTAACTAACATAATTCCATGAGTTTTGGTGATTTATATAATTTCGTGGGACTTCATAGATAAATGCATAGAATAATGGAGAAAGTTCCTAATATACATCCCATACGATGACAAGACTTAACCGTGAAGCAACTCAACCCGAAAAGTGGACTAAAACATTCTAGAAGATACCAGAGGACACCGGAAGAAACGGAAGCCGAGGTGGCACGCCACCCCCGGGCGGCCGCCAATGCCACCACGGCGCCACCACCGACTGTTGCGTACCAATCGGGCTCATCTTTGTATGTCGGTTTACCACCGACATTGAGGTTGTATCTATACCGCTGCCAAGGTCGGTTTGATCCAAGGGTTCACGCTTCATCGCCAAGGCCTATATAAGAAGACCCCCGCCCCGTGGTTAAACCCGAATTGATCTATCTCATTATTCATTATCTCTCAGTTGTAGAGGTGTCCCAATGTAAGGATAACCTCTCTCTGGGATTAGTCAATTAGAGGTAGATTAGAAGTAGATTAGTAATGTAACTAGAAGTAGATTAGACATGTAATTAGAAGTAGATTAGATCTAACTTAGATCTAATCAAGAATAAAGGAGAGAGGAGCTATGCTCTTGTTCGATATGTCTTGAGTATGGTATGTCTTTATATCTTCTCTACAAGACTTATGATTCATATATTTTATCTTCTCTATTTACTTCCATTACTTTTATATATTTTGTTAAGTATAGTTATTATATTATTGCATGGGATCTCCGCTCGTATTGAGTGCTCTAGTTATTCATGGTAGCTAGAGTAGTAATCTATAGTGTAGATATGGTGTCTAGGCTATAGGTTACCCGAGGTTGCGCCAATCCCACGGATAGTTGTGGTAGCCCTGGTGGGTGACTAGAAGGCCTTTTTAATCCACCACGCTCGGATTGGTGTTTTCGTAGAGCTTTAGGCAGCCTTCTCCCAACTACCTTCTTCCCAGTCTTTCTCGAGAGTTGAAAGGAACTGTTGCTCCAAAGTGCAGTAGAGTGTAATTGCTATCATAGAACCTAAGTAATAGAGATACCTGTGAACCTTGATCTCCCTTTGACCTCTTGTTTAGTTTAATTATTCTTTGACATCTTAGGTAGCTTATTATTTTATGCTATGATATTAACTTATCCTTAATCATTTACCCCTCACTATAGTCTAGTGGTTTGCTAAGTTAGTGGATACATGATTGTGACTTATTAGAATTCTTTAGCCAAAGCTTCCCCGTGGATACGATACTCCGTAATACTCATCCTAGGAAAAGCTACAATGGTAGGTGTTCTGCGCGCTTGCGTAATCCTTCATATTCTTTTAGCACTTGACAAATGCCAACAAACATGTACTCGAGGAATTTAGACAAACACCTGATGCGCGCACCCTACCAAACACCACTAACGCTAACCGGTGACGAAACCGCCGACAAAGACCGGATTATGCGGGAAGACGAAGGAATCGCGGGCGAAGTTAGGGATGGGAGGGCGGGCAGCTTTGCGCGGAGTCACCCGACCGGTAGAGGCGCCGGCCGATAACCGGGCGACGAGGAAGCTCGGAGAACTCCACCCACACGCCGAGGAAAGACCGCCTCGATACCATCAGAACGACCCGGGCCGCCGGGCGATCGCCGTTTACTTGAGAGGCACAAGTGGATTGAGTGCAGCGAGAAAGCCGGGCGAGGTTAACCCTTCTGCCTTGACCTTGTTTTCTTCAAATGAAAGATTCAATACGACCGGCACCGACAAGTGGGCCATACATGTCATAGACTAATACAGAAACTAAAAAGTATAAACCGCCATCTTGCTTTGTAAACGGGTTCCAGGAATACGCCATCTTCCCTTTGCTGATGACGCTGTAACGTTCCCGCCCGTTCAGCAAAAGGGGAGCGATCGACGATTCGATTCGATGCGATCTGATCCGCCATGAAGCACTTCAAGCAAGAATTCACGATGTTTAACATCGCCCTTAGTTGCTGGACAGCCGACGTGATGGGTATCGTTGCTGTCTGGTTTTCTTGTTTTTGATGTTTTCAGGTTTATGCATGCTTCACCTGAAAACAGGGGGGCATATGTTGACACCCAAAATTGGCCGGATGTATTTTCAGATGTTTGGGCGTGTCAAGCTAGTCATGAACATGATTATAATGATGGCTCGGCGACCCTCTGACAACTCGCCGACCTCTCTGGCAACTCCCTGACCTCTCCGGCAGTTTATTGACCAGTCCATGCAGATTGCCGCCCACTCTGTGCCGCTCGCTGGTAGCTCGCCGATGGATCCATACAGCGTGCCGACCTCTCCGATGTCTTGGCGACCGGTCATATATATGTCAGGTCAAGATATGCAAAGTCATTCGCAGGAGCCAGGAGCATATTTTGCACACGAGGTCTAGGTGCTGATCATTGGTTTCCAGAGAACAAATCAGATGTGCATGCGTTGCTGCTCAACAAGAAGAAAGGGAAAAGATATACATGCATACGTGGGCTTGCATGTTGGCTTTGAAGAGCACTCGTATGGCCAATAGATGATATGTTTGGCCACGTCCTGAGTAGGTTAATATTGGAAAATATTGTATACGGAGTCAAGTGACACCAAGAAGGAATATTATTTTCGGGATAAGCAGGACTTCCAGATATGCATTACGACGAAAAGTTAGAGATATACGTACATATCTACATGGCAGTTCGCAAGTCAATATTGCATCCAGCTATGTGTTCGACGAGGTGATGTATCCGTGTGCAAGCTGGTTGAGCCGGACAGGAGGAAAAGATACATCAGGAAGGCTTCATCGTTAAGGATTCTACGAAGGGAAATAGAGTCCGTTTATTTCAATATTATTTCCTTTTACATGTTGCTTTTGAGTCAAGTTTAGTACGTACGCTACTTTTAGCCCAGGGTATAAATATAAGCCCCGGCCATTGTAAACACACAATCATCCAATCAATAAACAAATCAATCTACACTCTTTACCCTATTTTCTCCTTTCAACCTTCTACATGCTGTTCATCGCTTGATCCGACGACCAAGGATGGCGCTCTAGGCTTGCCGGCCAACCTAGGGCAACCCGACGACGTCCTTGCCCTGACGGGGTCCCTCCCGGGCGAGAGCTTCGGCGGCTTCTTTGCTAGTTTGCTCGGAAACTAGTCGTTCTTCGTCACGTAAGCACGATTGTTACCCTTTGCTGGTTTGCTTGTAAACTTGCCGCTCTTCACCGCGAAAGTGTGTTGGTTATCCTGCTGGTCCATCGTGACCTTCGAGTGTGTTGGTGCGAACCCTAATTTGTGTCAACACCTAGGTTATTAATCGATTATTACTAGCACTATATTATTCTTAGTCTTAATTAGTTGTACTGTACTCTCCTCTACACGATACCAATCATCATCATGTATACTATGTGGATATTGATAGAACCCAACACACCTGAATAAATTCCTTTGTTGCTCACACAATTCCTATCTTTTTTCCTCGCAAAAAAAAAAAAAAAAAAAAAAAATCCTAGAAATCCAAGTTTTCTCACACAGTTCATTTTCATACTACGCTCCAGGCTGCACCTATCTCCAGGAACAGCTCTCTTTGTTTTTGTAAACAACACTTTGCCCCAAACAGGTGAGAATGTTGTTCACCAATATAATACGCCCTTTGATCCCCGCTGAAGCTTTAGACATTTTGTCCTTTGGTTACAGAATTGATGTTGTAAAAAGCATTAGGAGCTTGAGTTTTAAGATCCAGACGGTCGAAACTGACATTTCACATTAGTAGAAAGGGGTAAGCTGGATTGATATGATAGTGACGATGCAATCTTTTTTCACACGCAGCTAGCCTGATGGGAAGTGTTTATGACTCGTACAAGGACAAAGACGGCTTCTTTTACATGTGCTACAGCAACGAGAAGACATTTGGCTGACCTGCTTTGCAGCCAGGTAGTCCATGCATGTGTAAATGTGTTGTCTTTAGTCCGTGCATAAACATTGTACATGTTGTCAACCACTCAACTCTGTACATAATCATATTGTGCTACTCTGTATTTATGTATATAGTAAATAAAAGAAGTAGGTCTGTCATTACCATTCTCGTGTGACTTTTGAGACAGAGATGGAAAAACCGATTGCAACATCGCATGCAGCCCAAAAACGCTCAACATGTATAACTCCACAACAGTTTGTAGTAATATACATTAACCACAAGAGGCGCAACAACAACGATTTACGTTACAGTTGCAGTAGGGTCCCATTTGCAGACAGCAACAGATGGATATTAACCCCCACCTGACAGCATTTGAATTTAAAAGAAACATGGCTATAAAAATAAAAATAAAGAAAAAGGCCATTCTGAATCTTAGTACGTGTGACAGCAGGGGTTGATAGACTAGTATATAGATAATCACAGATCCCAAATTTTTCAATTCTCCAAATTTCATATAAAGAAGAGAAAGCTTCATGGTTCACCCGTACACAAATGTATAACAGAGGCGCCATAAGTAGGCCACCATTTTGGTTCATCAATCATCAGGAATGAAAGCATATCACACACAAATACAGCCAGAACTACCCCCCAATGAGTTACAAAGTCACACTGTGGACTCGGGCAGCTGCTGCTTATTTGCTACTCCGTCCCAACAGGGGTACGGTAGCCAATCCAAACTGAACTGAAAACCACACGCGCGCACACACAGAGGGAGCAAACAAGCACACTGCTCTGCTCTTCGACACAGCATGCAGATGCAGCCGCTGGCTACCTGCTTATTAGACCGTCGTCAGAAACAACGGGGTAGTCAAGCTCAAACTAACCACACAAATCATGATATGCCTGTCTCTCGGACTTGTCAAGCTCAAATCACACACACACAACAACAACAAGCATGCCGGCCTGCAGCAAGTAAATTAACTGTAGTAGCCGTGGTAGCCTGTGCATCAACCCAAGATGCTACTGCATCAACCCAGCTAATCAGCCAGCAGCCAGTGTGCCAGACACATGTACAAGCACACACATGCATCTTTCCAGACTTCCAGTGGCAAAGTGTGGCAGCATCCAGCGCCAAGCCACACATCTCCCGTCTCCCGTAAAGCACAACAATTTCAGTTTAATTTCACCTGCACACGTGCAAGCAGATTAATAAATTAATTACAAGAGATGAACGACATTGTTAGTAGCAGGCTGAGATAAGCGCGCGTAATAATAGAGATGAATTGCGTACCTGAGGACTCTGCCCCTGAGCATGCGCCTCTTGTAGTAGCGCGAGTGCACCGGCACCTCATACAGAGAAGGGTGGTGGCCGGCGTCCACTCCATCCCACTCCAGCGCATCCCACACGTCCTTCTCCACCTCCACGGCCGGCTTCCTCCGGCCAGCTCTGTCCCCGAGGAACGGCATCCGGCGCAGGCCCCAGCACCCCTTCATCCTGATGGTCTCCAGCGCGGGCGCCAACATCTTGACATCGCATATCTGCCGTAGATTCGGCAGGTCATGCAAGTAGATAGTGGTTAGACTTGGGAACTCTGCACCATGGAAAGCCATGCCCTTCTCGATTGCACACTTCTCATCTTCTTCAAACACATGCCTGAGGTCGCCACAGTGGATGATGTGGAGTGTCTTCAACCTGTTGAACTGATTCCATAGTGGAAGTGCAAAACGGAGGCTTGGGCACGAGCGCAGATGCAAGTGTTGCAGTTTTCCAAAGCCATAATAGGAGTAATAGGAACGGAGAGAGGTAAGGGAAACTTTTCCTTTGTTCAAAATACAGCGGGCCATCCGGAGGTCCGATGTCCAGATGGTCTCCAATTCATGTTCCTCAGAAGAGCTCTGTTGAAACACGACATCAATGTTGGGGCACCTCTCCACACGACACCATCTAAGGGAATTCCAGATAGTAACAGGCAGGCAAGCATCGGTCAATACATCATGCACATGCAAGGATTGCACATAAAATCCGAAAAGATGACTCTCCATGATTCCATTCCCATGGCCAATCTCGATATGGCGATCCAACTTTTGTGCCGGAGCTTCTGGGAAGACCTGCATTGGGATTGGATCCTCAGCTATCTTGACAAAGACATCATCATACATTTGGCACTTCTCATTACCATTGGGTTCTCCTTCTTGGACCCTCTCCTTGCTACCCGTTGCTTCTTCAACTTTGACCACCCCACCGTACACGGTAGGTGAAGCGGAGATGCTGATGTCAAGATAAATTTCATCACCACTCCTAAAATTCACCGTACTTAGCAGAGGATCCAAGGACGAGGTGAGCCTAGCATCTGCTAAAACAGCAAACACCTGCAACTGGAAGGATTTATGCTGGGCAAGGGATGGCCTCCCAAGCACCATCCCACCAGGTCGTGTGTCTATACATAGCAAGTGCAATTCTGTTATATTTGAACCTAATATTATGGCACGAAGGTGTTCACAACCGAGGAGAAAGAGCCGCTTTAACCTCGGGACGTCCACCACCATCCCTGTAAAGTCAAGTATCTTTATTGCACAGCCCGAAAGGTCCAGCTCGACAAGATTGACAAGCCCACGCAGGAACAAATTCTCCAACTGCCTGCAGCCTTTCAAGGATATCGTGGAGGTTTTAACATGATGTTCCCTGTCAGCATCTGCAGGCGGACAGTTAGGACGGTAACTTTCTGTAGGTAACTCAGTGGCTGATGCCCAGTTGGATGCAGCAAATCCATATCCATCAAAACTGAATGTCCTTAGCAGCAAGAAGTTAGGCAGCACAACATCTTGTAGCCCAGCACAACCATCGAGAACAAGAACCTCAAGACTGCAGCTTGCCTTTGATAGCCATGTAGGTAGTTGTTCCATGTTGCTATTACCGGACAAATCTAGCAACTGTAGCTTTGACGAGGTGCTCATGTCCATTGATGATGTCTCTTCCTGATGACCTGCTGTATTCTTCTCTTCCTGACGTGTAGTCTTCATTATTCGAAGCCTCTGAAGATAAGATAGCATTTCCTGTAACCGGTCTGTGTACTGCCAACAGCTAACTCCCTCCATATTTAGCTCTGTTAGCATAAGATTTAACTTTTCTTTGAACATAAGATTTAACTCAGACAAGATGTTGTCCCAATCAGTGTAACGTAAATCAAGGACCAACAAGCTACGTAGAAATATCCATTTGCCGGTACGGTCTTCTTCAAGTTGAGATGTACTATTGTCATCTGTGCAGTGGTCCAATCCAAGGAATCTTAGTGTGTTGCACTGAAGGAAAGGAGGTGATACAAAACTCAAGGCACAACAATAGAGAATCAACACAGCAAGATTGCTGCAAGGATCAAAAAAGGCCATTTGGTAATTCCTGTGGGATACCCGTACTTTCAAATGCTATGAAGATTGTTGTTGCTCCAGCCAGTATAATTTGCATATCCTCCTGTGCTTTCTTATCCTTCCAAGTGGTTTTATTATTCTTTGGTGGGCTCTGCTTCCAGTGCCAGTACTGCTTTTTTACTCTTCCAGCCGTCACTGGGCGTGATAGAAATCCAACTGTAAGGCCTCCTCTCATAAACATCACCAAAATCATCATGTTTAATTGCCAGATAGGGAATCTCTGGATGCAGCTTGATTTTATTTTTAGGACTTCATCAACCACAAAGTCTTCACAATCAAAACTTGTTTCTGCATGCAATTCAACGGCAATCTCCCCTTGCTCGATCCCCTCAATATCAATGCTGCTATCGCAGATCCAATAATTGGAAGCATGAGGCGCCCAACAAAACCCAGTTGTGGTGCTTTGAAAACTGCGACTCAGGAATAACCCATAGAGACAACAGTCCATGACCAGTTTTGTTGGGTCGTTGCTGCCTTGTATACATGGGCATCGAGCAGCCACACTGGCAGCCTCTTCCCGAAACACTGCACTGAACTGTGAGCTTGTAAAGTTGCTATAAGACCACGAGCAAAAAAGGTGAACATCTGTGTAATTTAGAACCGGGTTTGTGTTGGAACTATACATCTTCGGGGAACCTTTCATTGAAGGTCCATATGACTACGCCGTCATGATATTCTGGAATACCAAATCTACTTAAGGGAATCTCACCATTGCTCCCATTAAGAAAGATCATCAGATATCTACTCTTCCGCAGGGTCTGGTCAATCTCTGCCGCAACACTTCCATTATCACGTCCCTATAGACACGGTCCACTCCATGGAAGTCATCCAGCTCGTCCTGCTTCTCAAACATGGCCATAATCATGTGGTCAAGTTTTAGCTCCTCTGCGATTCTTCTCTGCATAACCCTTTTACTTTTCCACCTTGAGCAATCCAGATAGATTATTCTGCCAAACTTTAATTCTGGAGGAGAATTATTGTCCGTCATAGATGAAGCTGTGGCATGTGCGATGGATCTAAGGACTGAGGCTGCCCCAAAACCACTCCAACCCTGAAAATAGAAGACCCGCTTGTCCTTGTTGCGGCCAACATAGTCAAGGATCTGGTCTCTGGCGTCATGAACATTGTCTGCGCCGATAATCTACAGGAGTAAGCAGGATTGGGGGAAATTAAACTACGAATAATGCACACGATTTATTTGACTGTAGGATGGAAAGAACAATGAAGCCACCATATATGCATTATTAAGGTACCAAATTAAATACAAGAACTAGGAAACACATGCAGTTCATCAACTATTAGGATTTGTATATTGTATATTATTGTTCCATCTGTTAATAGTGCAGCAAAAAAAAACATAGACTAGGTTTTGTTAACACTAGCTATATAATCCCAATATACATATATAGCATTATAGTGGGTCTGTGTAAAAGTAATTAAGATTGTTTCAAAGTTGAAACGATGTCAGGGAGACCCAACTGCATGTTGTAGAAGAATAGAACATCAAATCGATAATATACATATCCGGATGATTGACCAGGCGTTCTTGCATGTGCGTGCTGCAATACATGCATGCCATGTATGAATGCAGCAACATCGTAATCATCATTGGAAAAACATAGAAGCAACATGTCTACCACTTGCTTCTGAGGTAGTAGGTAATAAAATATTTGAGAACAGTTAGCAGTACGCAATTACCTCCAGTTCCATGACGAATTTTCTCTGCAGTGCGTATAAGGCTAACAGGCGACAGAAACGGCAAAGCAGCTAGCTAGATTCCACTGGTTAAGGAATGAAGACCTCAGATCGCCAACCGTCACACCTGCACGCCTGCCCTGTGTACAAACTCAGTTATGCACCATCTATGCAACTGCGTTATATATATTCCAAATAATAAAATATAATGATTAAAATCAATTGGGGAGGGAGGAGCACCGAGCAGCTAGCGTACCTAATAATTAAGCTAGCTAGCTAGACTCGACGCCGACGAGTCAATGGTCCGAGCAAACTAATCTGTGTAGCTAACCCATGATCGATCCGAGCTCGATCAATGGTTGAGGTTGAACAGTGTAGAGAGTTGTGGCACGGCCGTAGGCAAGAGATATGATGTACTAGTATGTTTCACCTTTCGTTGTAGCTATCTTCTCCACTCCAGATTAAAGCAGCAGCCTTGCTTCTTGTCGCCTAAAGACTCAAGGAGCATACATACCTGAGTCATCGCTAGCTACTTATGCTTTGCTTTGCTTATACTTATGCTTTGCTTCTTGGACCCATTGTCTCTTTTCCAAAGAAGCATGATGCATTGCATATCTCTGAGCTCTTTTTTTCTTTTCTAAAGATAAATTAAAGATGCATGGTTGGCCTTGGCCAGCACTGTAGGAATTCATGTTTGTTTGTTAAAAGATGTGGCCGGGCAACCATTTGCCCAGTACGAACTAAAGAGTAACTGTAACTACCAGTGTCCTAAGATGACCAAGTACTAGAACACACACCCAAACAGCAAGCATACAAAAGGTGTCTGGTTTGAGCTGCAGAGGGAACATCCAAAGACGATGCAAAGTGGGCCTGCAGCTGAGAAGCGGGCTCAGGGACACGGGTTGGGCCACATCTGGATGGTCCCAACCCGCGGGCTGTAGAGAGGGCCTGGCCAGCTCCTGGGCCTTCTAAATGAGTGGAATTATATGGCAAAGTGTCAAATCATATTCTTGCTATAGATATGGCGCGTATCATTGTGTATGACTTGACAGCGGCAAGAACAGAACCTTGTTCCACACCCCACGCATGTGTAGTTTATAGAACTATCACAAACTGAGCAGTAGTGCCGTCGAGATGAAGTACTCGGTGGACCCACAGCAGCCCTCAAATATGTCAGGACATGAGGAGGCAAGGATTCCAGATTTGCCTGTTGTAGTTCCAGAGTGAAAATCTTTTAAGTGCCCTACTAACAAAATAAACATGACAAAACAAACTTACAGCACAAGGTTACTTACTTCTTGTAAGACATGACATCCATGAATGATCTTGCTGTCCTCTTCTCCAAAGCTTTCCCTTGCCTTGTCTTGCGTTTCATAATCTTGGACTGCTTCTTTTACATGAGAACTGTAGAAAGGAAAGCAGAAAGCAAAAGAGGAAATCGATCATCAAAGTTATTCTTGTGTAGAGCATTTGAGTTGAATGGACATCCATAGATCGACAGCCCAATAAACCCATATAACACAAAAGAAGCATTTACAGAAACTGTGAACCCAGTGACATTTGCATTTTACAAGCTGTAGCATGTGGGGTCCAAAGATGTATAAATTACTGACTTTAGGGGCATTCCAGATGCTAATAACACGGTCGACAAGCAGTAGCATGTGGACCTCAAAGATTCAAAGATATCTAAATGACTGAACTTTAGGGGCATTCCAGATGCTAATAACACGGCTGACAAGCAGTAGCATGTGGACCTCAAAGATTCAAAGATATCTAAATGACTGAACTTTAGGAGCATTCCAGATAGTAACAACACAATCACCTTATGAATAACATGTGGTATTATTCATGCCAGAAAAGAATGCTTCTTCCAACCATTGCCTTTCAAGGATAGTTTTAATCTTATTATATACTGAATCCTTTGCAAGGACAAGAGATAATTTTTTTTTTCAAACTTGGTGCTACAGGTAATATCAAAATTACAGACTTTAGGGGCAAAGAGTGACATTTTCTCATTGAGTTTGTAATACTGTATCTACCTTATCCTTTCTCACATCATGGAATTACTAGTATACAGAGAAATGAGAAAGAAACTGACCAGGGTCTTCCTCATCCGTGGATCCACACTCATCATCATTAAGATTCACCACCTCAACCCCAGCATTATCACTCTGAAGAGCTTCAAGGCGAGCTAAAGCAGCCTGCGTGGCAATACAGATATAGAATTATTCATAATAAGGCAGCAAAACATAAATGGGGAATAATTTCATGAACGACAGGGAAACAGCTCGGAATAAATAGGAGGAGGAAGAGAGGTAGAAGGACTGCAGGAGCAGTCAGTCGAATGTCGCGTTAGGTTAGGCCGTTACCTGGGCACGACTGTCAGAGCTGGCGAGCGCGGACGCCATGCGCGTGGCCATGCGGCGCGTGCGGGCGCTGGTCCGGCCGCAGAGGAGCGGCGCGTGGGATTGAGCCGGGCACCGGCGACGGTGACTGGTGAGCGGCGGCGTCGGGCTCGGGCGGCGCTCGGCAGGTGGTGATTGCTACTGGGCTGCTACTCTCATGGGCTTTGATATGTATGGGCTAGCCGGATGTTGGGCCAGGCCGTCGTCTTGCTTAGGAGGGAGGCTGGCGAAGCAATTAACCCGAGACTAGAGAGCTCCTCTCCTCTGTTGCAGCCGCAGAGGTTCAAACACTAATCATGAGCCGTTTTTGCAGCAACTTCATCATCAACTACAACACCATCCTAGGCGTGCTGCCATGTCTGCTCGAATAGATAGATATACCTCCACTCTTTGTCTGCTCCATGGTTATTGACCACCACTCTGCAGCCACCGGCCAGGCCCTCAAACAGTTAAGGGCTGTTTGGTTTCCATAAATTAAAAGTGACTTATAAAGTCAAAAATTTAAAATAAGTGACTTATTTTTCACAACAGTAGGGACTTATAAGTCATGGGACTTATAAGTCACTTGCAACAATTTTCTCTTCTTTTTTATCTTGACTTATAAGTCATCTATTTTCTCTTCTTTTTTTTCTTGACTTATAACATAACTTGAACCAAACAAGCATTTATGACTTATAAGTCACTAATTTTTAATCACGCTGACTTAATAAGTCACCCGACTTATGGAAACCAAACAGGGCCTAATATTCTTCAACTGCTGTATGTTTGATCGAGCTGCAACACAAGAATCAATGCAATGGAAACTGGGCTTCCATTAATCCAATTTGTCAGGCTCAAGATATATAAGATGGGCAAAGCCAATGTGTCTCTGGCAATCACGTTCCACCTTGGCCTGAGGTGCCTTTGCAACTTGACACGCTCTAGCTGTTCTGCGATGCAGTAGCAACAGAATGTATTTTCACGTGCATACTTAATAAACTTGAAGCAATAAAATCCATTAGAAAGCTGTAAGCTTGCGACTAGATATAAAAATGGACCATCCAAATTTCAAACGTTGCTTTTCTTCACAAAAATGGGGACATCACACGGAGTGGAAGGCATTATACAAGGTTACCAAAATAATACATGTTTTCACTGTTGAGGAGCAATACCACAAGAGAATCAGAGTACCATACAACTGGCACTAGTAACATAACAACACAAAAAAGGGTGGGAAATCGGAATAGTACCCTGCATGATTAAGGTGTCAAGCTACATCATGATCATCTGCAACTTTGCAAATCTCGTTAGTGGATGCAGTGCCATACTGGTTCCCTCCTGGCTTGGAAGGTGCGCTCCCTCTGCAGCCTGTGGGTGGCTGTGCATACTGCCAGGACTGCATACTGCTGGTGGTGGATGTAGCCTAGCTAGTAACCCGTAAATGGTGCAGCTCTGCGTCCAAACTTTGACACCAATGGACACTCTGTTTTGAGATGCCCACACTTACACAATGGACAGGTGAAGCAAAACAGTAGTAGAAGTGGAAAGTTCAAAGCTGGAAACTTGTTATCATCAAAAAAAGAAAAAGTTGGAAACTTGTGGCGAATAGGTGATGAACCATTATCAAATTTCAAGCATTATTACAGTGCTTCGGGAAACAACATGATACATAGTGGAAGGCATTCTAAAAGAGAATACAAACAACATGACATAGTTTTCTTTCTTACACAGATGAGGATCAAGACCATGACCATTGACCACTACATAGTACCATGACCACAGGATACTTGCAAACGAAGTTACAACCAGTAGTAACTACAACCACAAACCACATCATAATATCATAGATTAGAAGAGGGGAGAGGGTGGCGTTCAAACCATGCTGTCTTCACTCTTTAGCCATGCAAATCTCTGAAGTCGATGCAGTGGCGCCGGCACGGGTGTGCACCGTGGAAGCCGATGAAGCGGTACTGGTGCTGTCGACCTTGGAAATCGGTTGTGGTGAAGCGGTGTCGTTGTTCCCTTGGAAGCTTGGGAACAACTCCCTCTGCAGCTTCTCGGAGAAGGTCTCCATCCCCATGTAAAACAACAGGAGCCAGACGTAGGAGAGGAACTCACCGCCTTTGCCCAAAGCCTTGGCGTGTAGGTATCCTCTGCATCTGCTAGCGGAGAAGCAGAGCATCTGCACCCAAACATCCTGGATCTCTTTCCACATCTCCATCTCATCCTTTTTCAATAACTCCTTTGCAAGGTCCCAGGCTTGGTCAATGAAATTTTCGTCTCTGTTGGAGACTTGCATTGATGATTGCGGCTGAGAAAATCTCTCTGACTTTTGCGGCGTGATTGTAATTACACTGTCCCTAACAGTCGCTTCCTTTGATGGTTCCTCTTGGGAAGCCCTTTTCTCTGTCATGACTGTTAAAAGCCTCTCCATAACTATCTCTTCCTCTTCTATTAGTTTGACTCCATATGGCCTCCAGCATACAGGATTCCACTCCCAGTCCTTGAGGACACCCTTGAGATCATCATAGGCCGTTTTAAAGAGATTCCGCCTCGAGCCAGGCAATAGCATCTCAGGATTAACAAACAAGAGGTACACCATGTAGTTGGACATCTGTCTGCATTGTATAGCTTTGCACTTTGCGGATTCTTGGCTGCATTGTGGTCTACTAGTGGTGCTAGTTGGGTTGTTGGCAACGGATGTACGTTTCCCTTGTACCGCTGTTATTACTCGCGTCCACCATGCTACTCGTGTCTCCTTGGTCTCCCTTATTGGGGGCTCAGCAAAGGCACATTTATGGTCTGGAGACGAGCTGGAGAAGAAGCAGAAATCTGTGGCGAGGTGCCAGAGGAGAACACACTCATCGAATGGCTTGTTCATTTTCAAGCCCCAGTGGCTGCTGTGGTTGTTGAAGCTGCGGTAGCTAGCAGCGTCTTGTATCTTTTGCTTCCACCCATCTTTCAGATATCGAAGAACCAGGTGCGTAATTCTGGCAGTCGAGAAGCAGGGCTCCATGCACCAGAGTTGGTCCAGGAAGTCCTTGCAACTTAAGCTTACATTCCTCATCTTGATGTTGTATTTCTTGTTGCGGACAAAGTATCCTGCAAGACTATATTGAGCGACCGTCTCTGGCCACGGGGATGCTCCCCGGTATGAGGAATCCACCATGAAAATAGTGATGGTGGAAATATATTCTAGCACAGCAGTACAGCATAACAAGGCATATGTAATCTTGACATCAATACCATTATAGGCCTCTCTGTGACTACGGTGGAAGAGAGCGATGGGTACCCATGGTAGCACCCATCGTGCGAGCTGCATATATGCACGGCTAACTTCGCCCACCCATCCCGTTTCATAGTCCCCAAGAATTGCATAAGTTTTTATTTTGGTGTAAAGAAGTAGAAACGCTTCAGCAAGCCCTGTTTGCACGGAGGCATATGCTCTCTCTTCCCTAATCGTCCAAAATTTCATAAAGATATTAATTCGATGAGGGAATGGAGATGAAAGGTCTATGAATAGCTTAGAGGCCTCACCACCCTCAAAAAGGATCTTCCTCCTTGTTGACACCCAAAAATGGCGTGGTCTAAGTCACGGTAAAAATCCGACTTAGCCATATTTTTTCGAAGAGCTAACCCACCGTAAAAATTCCAGACTTAGCCATATTTTTTGAGGTCCAAGTCACCGCAAAATTCCAGACTTAGTCAAATTCTCGAGAGGTTCGAAAAGGGCTCTCTGGAATGCGACCGGACTCGCTTCGCGTCGGTCCTGCGTCGATCCTAGCGTCCGGTCAGGTCGCGCGCCCCACGATCGGTTTGCAGACCTTTACGTTAAACCGACGGGCCAGCGTTGACGGAAGCGTCCGGTCAACCCCCCTCGCGAGTCGGTCGGGCGGCGGAACCAGGCTAATTTCGGGCCATCGGCCGGACGCACCCGTGGGTCGGTCCAGCGTCCGTCCCGTGATCGGTCGGGTCGCTGGCCGCGAGCCGGTGCGGCAGACCTTACTGAAATTCGGCCCGGACCCGTCGGCCGGAGCGTCCGGTCAAGGCCGATCGTGCGTCCGGTCACCCCGACGCAGCCGTGTCCGTCACGAGATCCGAACCGATTTGTTTCCAATCGTGTTTAGGTCGGTTTTGATGCTTGGAAACGTCCAATGACGGTTTCCTAAAAGGATAAGACCACCCTCCTCTATATAATAAAGAGGTTCATGGCGATTTGATCCCATCTACATCCAATCGACAACCAATCTATCTCCTGTCCCGTTTGTAGGTCATCTTCTTCCCTCAACCCCTCTTACGTTGCTGTTCGGCGGCGAACTCCGCGTTCTTCGTCGGCGTTCTGGGCGGCCACGCTGGTCCTAGAGCACCCCTCGCGTGCGTCTTCGGCGGGTCTTCCCGGAGGTGCGTTCGAGGTTCTTCCAGCCGTCACCGAGCTCCACGCGCCCCCACCGATCCCTAGATCGGTTTGGGCTGCCACGCTGCGGTGTTCGCTGCTACAAGGTCGATCGCGACCTTCGTGGGCGTCCAAGGCCCTCCCGGTGTGTTGGTGTGAAGCCCTAGTTTCGCGTCAACACTCCTCAACAACTTGATGATGATCCTGTGGTTGTTGTCCATCGACAATATCCCTCGCATCCTTCACGTACTTCTCGAGCTTATTATACATGCTGCCATCTTTTATTTGCTTTGTTTCTGCAGCTGAGCTGACAAGGTTATAGATGCTTGCCCTCTTAAAAGCCAATGCTTTGACGAAGCATTTGACAACCCCAATGATGAACAGCAGGATCGTCGCCTGCAACAGCCTCTTGTCGCCGCCTGGTGGCCAGGACTTGCAGAAGACGTAGATGGCCACGGTGACCTGAGACACCGCGGTGAGCAGGTGCCGGCTCCACAGCTCGTTGTCCTCGATGTTGTAGGCAGTGACGCCGTCCTGTCCGCCAAGGTGAATTAAAAGGACGGGCGCCCAGACCACCTCCAGCAGCGTGTTGCTGCTGCTGCCTCCGCCTACACCACCATCACCTTGGTCCTTATGGAGGTTGAAGAGCGTGGCGAGCGCATATATCGCCACAGCATCGCCACCATGGTATGCCAGCCACATTGTGAACCTGAGCCGACCAGGAAGGGCCTTCCTACGGAGTAAGGGAAAGTAAAGGAAGAAGAATTGGATGACCAGGCTGGTAAGGACGAGGACACGTAGCTGCGACTCCTCCCACCAGTGCACAGCACCTGTGAAACCCCCCATGTTTCTCTCTACCCGGAATGGAGGTAGGTGATGAGGGGGTGATTCTCAGTGCAGGGTTCCCCGGCCGGCCGCCTAATATAATGCTCATAATGCTATGCTATATATATTTGCAAAAGACTACTAGCGACAGACAGATGCACTGTTGCTATCTTCAATGTGCCGCCTCTTTTTTCTAATATTCAATCATATGTTAGTCCAGCAGGTTGGGTAAATCCTATTTTTTCTTGACTGACTGACTAGATCAAAGCCTCGAACTACCTTGGTCTTCTTTGCATTCTTAGAGGTCAAAAACAACTCCATTCTAGTGGCCAAATCGGTGTAGGAAGCACAATTGGTTATTCTTTTTTTTTTTTCATTTGGGATTACTCCCTCTGTTTTAAATTTAAATCAACTCCTACAATTGTGCTAAGGCAAACTATTTTAAATTTAACTAAATTTATAGAAAATTTCATCAATATTTATGACACTAAATTAATATCACTAGATACATCATATGATATATTTTCTTAATGTACTTATTTTGTGTCATAAATATTATTAACATTTCCTATAATGTTGATCAAAGCGAAGATATAACTCGAGAAATTGATTTATTTTGGACCGAGACAGTATTTATCAAGCATGGATGACATCGATATAAAGGTATCAAGTGATGACATCTCCTCCCACGCTTTTAAAGTGGCAACATGTTGTCAAAATCATCCGTTTCCTTTAGGACCCAGCACGTTATGGATCCGACCCACCGAGCAATTGTAAACTAGGCAACGAGACGAAGATTGAGAGAAGGAATTGGATGGCCAGGTTGATGTCAATATGCCGCGTCTTTTTTCTAATATTAATCCTAAGTTAGGCACTCAAAGTGGGAGTAGGCTGGCTAAATCATACTACTTTTTAATGACTGACTGACTCAAACCTCAGTGGTCTTCTCCTAAATTATATTGTATTACTCCTATCCCTATCTTTCTATGTGGAGAAGAGAATACACAATGACCACTCGGAAGGAAGGGGGAAAGCCACCGCACGTTTGGTGAAGCTAGTGGTTACCTGGGGCGCCGTTGTCAGAGCTGGAGAGCGCCGATGCCACGGGTGCTGGTCCGGCAGAACGGCCCGATGTTCTCCTCCTCCCCGTCCATCTCCGGCTGCCAGCAGCAGCAGCCCAGCAGGCAGCCGCGGACGGCCCTTGTAGTGGATGAGATGAGCCGCACCGCCGTGGGCGCGTGGGCTTAAGCGGCGGGCGGCGGCGGTGACTGGTGAGCAGCAGGGCGGCAGCCGCGGAGGTGACGATTGCTACTGGGCTGTACTCCAGCGTCGGCTCTTCTTCCTTGTCTTGCCATGGGCGCGTGGGGTAGCCGGAGATGATGGGCCAGGCCATGCCATTCAAAATAATACGTGCTAGCCTGTATATTTCAATATCACAAGAATCAATAAATTATTATACAGCTCAGATATACGTATGGCCATGCAAGTTTAAGCCATCAATTTGTATAGGGGCTTTCATTATTACAGCCCCGTCATTCTCCCTTTCCAAAGTTATAAATATGCATGCGGCCAAACATAAATATAAATGAAGGAAAATCTGCTACGTATTCAGAAATTTGAAGATCTTTTTATGCAGAAATATTAACAACGTAATCCTCCCCACATGACGAAATACACGTGGAAGTTAGTCCAGCCAGGTGAGCACTCCCGGTTGGGAGGCCACCGGTCATGGGTTCGAGTCCTTCCGGACGCATGATTTCCCACAAAAAATCCTTCGCCGGTCCCGTGTGCCCAAAGCATGGTGTGAAGCTGGCCCTTCTCACGGGCATGTAGGCTCCCATGTCGGGGGACGGGGCTGGGGTTCGGGGATTTTCCGGATTTGGTGAGAAGATCTTCTTCTTAATGAAATACGGGTGGGGATATCGTCCCCCTCAGGTCCTGGTCAAAGAAGCAGCTGGTCAAAGAAGCATTCAAAATGGATTACATTAGGTAGGACCGTAGGAGTAAGACTAGTCAACACGTACAATTAGGTAGGAGTACATTATTGAACTGAGTGGACACGACCACTGACTGAACCGTAGATGGAGTATATGGACGCAATTCACGGTGAGCCGTAAGACTGGTGACTCAAACTGGATATATAATTCCATCTACAATTTGAGCTTGACCCGGCTGCCGTCTCTCCCACCTCACTACGAACTGGAAGCAGCAGCCATGGCTCGTCTAGCTCTAGCACTGGGCATGCGTCTTCTTCCCTGCAGCTTTCAGTTTCTGCACCTCCTCATCCTCGTCCGTCTCCTATCATCTGGCTATAGGGCCGGCGGCACAGCTGTTGATCACTCTAGCTTCATCTACGATGGTTTCTCTGGTGACAAACTGAACCTGACCATGGATGGCCAAGCTTCGGTCGTTGATGGCCTCCTGAGGCTAACTAACGACCTTACCAGTGATAAAGGTCACGGTTTCTACCCCTACGCTCTCAATTTCACAGATGTTTCAAATGGCTCCTCACTAGCATCTTTCTCCACAACATTTATCTTCTCCATCATGGGGCCTTACACTGACTTGAGTTCCCACGGTCTTGCATTTGTGCTTCGTTCCACCAAAGATTTCTCTGACGCCTTGCCTTCCCAGTATCTTGGTCTTCTCAATTCCACGAATATTGGCAACCCAACGAATCATCTCCTTGCTATCGAGCTTGACACCTTAATGAACCCTGAGTTCAATGACATTGACGACAACCACATAGGGATTAACATAAACAGCCTAATTTCAGTTGCCTCTATGACAGCAGGTTACTATACCTCTACAGGTGCTTACCGTCCCTTGAGCCTCATCAGTGGACAGCCGATGCAGGTGTGGGTGGACTACAACAGCAAACAGACCGTGTTGAATGTCACAATAGCGCCTTTCAATCAGTCCAAACCCAGCAGACCACTGCTAACACAGGTATATGATTTATCAACAATTTTGCCAACCACACCAGTGTTTGCTGGATTTTCCTTGGCGACTGGCATACTTCATAGCAGGCATTACATTTTGGGTTGGAGCTTCAAGCTGAATGGAGAAGCTGCAGCGCTAAACTACTCAGCGCTATCTTTGAAGACTATCCAAGATCTTGCAGCACAAATTGGAGCTCGCCCAAGCACGCGCATCAACAAGACAATATTATGTGCAGCCCTTGTATCAGCTCTTGGATTCGCCATAGCGGTTTCTGCTACTCTTTTCAAGATCCATAGGAAGAGGCTGTTAGAAGCAAGAAGAAATGAAATAGAGTGGGAGAGGGAGTATGGGCCTCCATCCTTCACCTACAAAGATCTATGTGCTGCCACTGGAGGATTCAAGGACAAGATGCTTCTAGGTAAAGGAGGCTTTGGGAGTGTGTTCAAAGGACTGCTTCCCCATTCCAAACAAACAGTTGCCATTAAGCGCATATCACCAGAGTCCAAGCAAGGGATGAAGGAGTTCATGGCCGAGATCATCATTCTTGGTCGTCTCCGTCACTGCAATCTTGTTCAGCTGCTTGGGTATTGTCGGCACAAGCAACAGCTCCTTTTGGTGTACGACTGCATGCCCAATGGAAGCCTTGACTTCCACTTACATACACAGGATCAGAACAGCACCAATCTGTGTTGGGCTCAAAGGTTCCACATACTCAAATGTGTGGCATCTGGTATCTTTTACCTACATGAGGAGTGTGAGCAGGTTGTCATCCACAGAGACATCAAGACCAGCAATGTCCTTCTCGATAACGAGATGAATGCGAGACTGGGCGATTTCGGCCTCGCAAGGTCACATGATCATGGAGCTGATGCTCACACCACACATGTGGCAGGTACCTGGGGTTATATTGCCCCTGAGCTGGCTAGGCTTGGCAAGGCAACCAAAGCAAGCGATGTGTTTGCCTTCGGGCGTGCTGATGATGGAGGTTGCTCTGCGGAAGACGGCCAATCTGGGTGAACACGTACAATGAGGAGCCTCTCGCTCGGGCGGATGGGTGGTTGCTGCATGGCGAGGTGGTTCCATTGCTGGAGCCGCCGACCCAAGACTGGATGGTGATTATGTGGAGGAGGAGATGGAGCTGGTATTGAAGCTTGGCTTGCTCTGCTCACACCCCTTGCCTAATGCAAGGCCTCGAATGCGCCTTGTGATGCAGTTCCTAGAGAGGGATGCAACGCTCCCAGCAGACTTGCAGCCTAATACTTTGTTGAGTAGTGATGCGGGTCAGGATTGCCACGACGAAAAGCACTTTCAGGTTGCCATGTCATGTCCAATGACCGCTATAACTGATCATTCCAAAGGGAGGTGACATGGCTATGCCACGTGGTGATCTACAAAGTCCTCTTGCTTAGTGTTGGTAATCCTGTGTGGCAGCGTTTCAATTTATTTGGAGTATTTGTGAAATTCAATGTTGTTCTTGGCTTACTACTATGCAACGAACAAGGATAATTTGTAATATCTAGCATGGAGGACATATAAGTGCTTCCAGTTGTAGCAGTAAGTTATCTGTATCTGATTTAGCATATTACCAGTTGAATGATATTAAGATTCTCATATTTGGCTTTTTAAGCATCTAGCAGCTCCCACCCAAACAGGACCACAGTATGTATCAACCCTCAAAATGAAATATATAACGTATTATTATTTCAATATTATATTATTCAGATTATATCATGTGCTATTCAGACCTGCGACAGCTTAACGGTCCGAGTATTGTCATAGCATTTGCAGTATTATTTCATTGAAATTTATTGACCATAAGCTGGTTAATTGTGATATTTACATACCAGTTCATATCTAATACCAGAGTACAGTCTCCTACATTTCATATTTCAGCTTACTTTCAGCTTACTGCATAACTGTAAACTCACATAATATTTCTGAAAAAGAGTCGTTGGATACACTACTGAGAAAATGGTTTTTGTCTACCACTTACCTACCCCTACAAAAGTAGGATACATAGCCAGCAAGTATCCTACTGATCAAAGCACATATGAACAATCATTAGAGAGCGGGCATACATCAATCGTAGCTTGTACATATCCAGTCGATCAAGCCACAAATTTCAGGCAGCCCGTATCATTGTGTATGACTTGACAGCGGCAAGAATAGAACCATGTTCCACACCTCACACACGTGTAGTTTGCAGAACTACCACAAACTGAGCAGTAGTGGCGTCGAGATGAAGTGCTCGGTGGACCTACAGCAGCCCTTAAATATGTTGGGACATGAGAAGGAACAGATTCCAAATTTGCCTGTTACAGTTCAGAGTGAAAAGAATTTTTAAGTATCCTACTTATAAACTAAACAAGGAAAAAACTTACAGCACAATTACTTACTTCTTGTAGCACATCCATGAATGATCTCGCTGCCCTCTTCTCCAAAGCTTTCCCTTGCCTTGTCTTGCGTTTCATGATCTTGGATTGCTTCTTTTGCATGAGAACTGTAGAAAGGCAAGCAGAAAACAACAGATGACTTCACATCATCGAACTTTAGTTACCAGTGGGTAGAGCATTTGAGCTGAATGGACATCCAAAGATCCGTCCACAACCCAAAAGACCTATATATAAGTATATATACGGAAAATGAACAGAAACTGTGAATCCAGGAACCTTTGCAGTTAGCAAGTTGTAGCTTGTGGAGTTCAAGTGTATATAAATGACTGGCTTTAGTGGCGTTCTATATGCTAATGAATAATTTGTTGTATTATTCATGACAGGAAGGAAACTAGGAAAGTATCTTTCAAACATTGCCTTTCAGGATAGTTTTAATCTTCTTTGTCGAATCCTTTGCAATAACAAGAAACAGAGAATGCTGTTTTTTCCTTTGCAAAATTTATACTGGAAGCCGCAGTAAAATATCCCATGGACAAGTATTCTACTGGAAGCAATCTATGTTTGTTTGAGTACTCACAGTTTGAAGAGAGTCAAGGCATTTTTGCAGTGAGTTTCTATTTCTACATGCACAATTTCAGATACAATGATTGATCTGTGAACTATAAGCACGAAATGGTCCCAATCTGAATATGTATGGAAGCTGAATTTATTTAACACACCTCGCTCAAAGTCAAATTCTTGGAGCCATGAGGAGGGCACAGGCACCACAATACACATGGCACATAATACGCATTGCAAACCCAGGATGCAACTCTTTTCCTAATACGTTTTTCTAGAGCATATACTTACCATTACTGTAACTACTTTTCGATGAGGCTAACTGGCCAATCATTCTTTAGAAAACAGAGATAACAATAAGGCCAATCACTTGAAATGAAATGGTTCTTTTATACTTGCTAGACAAAATTGGAGCATTCTGAGCACAACACAAGAGGGGAGACAATGTAGCAAGAGGAGCTATCCAATTCTAAGTTCAATACAGTGAATGAGCAGAGAAAAAAAAAAAAAAACCGGCAAGTAAAGGGAATTTCCATCATAATTGATCTGTGACCTATAAGCACGAAATGGTCCCAATCTGAATATGTACGGAAGCTGAATTTATTTTACACCTCAAAGTCATGAGGAAGGCACAGGGCACCACAATACACATGGCACATCATACGCATTGCAAACCCAGGATAGAACTCTTTTCCTCATATGTATGTTTTCTAGAGCATATATACTTACCATTACTGTAACTACTTTTCGATGAGGCTATCTGGCCAATCATTCTTTCGAAAACAGAGATAACAATAAGGCCAATCACTTGAAATGAAATGGTTCGTTTATACTTGCTAGAAAAAATTGGAGCATTCTGAGCATAACACATGAGGGGAGACAATGTAGCGAGAGGAGCTATCTAATTCTAAGTTCAATACAGTGAATGAGCAGATAAAAAAAAAATACCCGACAAGTAAAGGGAATTTCCATCCTCATTGGCGAACGGCCACGGGAAATAGCTTGGTATACGAGGAAAAGAGGGGGACCAGGAGCAGTCAGCCGAATCCCATCGTTACCTGGGCACGGTTGTGAGAGCTGGCGAGCGCGGACACCATGCGCGTGGCCATGCGTCGCGTGCGGGCGCTGGTCCGGCGGAAGGGCCCGACGTTCTCCTCCTCCCCATCCATCTTCGGTCGCCAGGCAACAGGAGACAGGACAGGCGTGGGCGGCGTCCGCGCCGGTGCCGGCGGCGGCGGTCGACCAAGTGCTGCAGCAGCTGGTGGGGACTGGGAGGAGTCAGGATGGCTACTGGGCTACTTTCGTGGGCTCTTGTCTTCCCATGTGTGTACTGGGCTGGGCCGAGATCGAAAAACTTTCTAGGCAGCAATTTAATTCTCTGGCCGAGATCGAGATTGGGCGGGCGGCGCCATCGGCAACAGCCAATTCAAATTCCGAATCCAGCGACAACACGCAAACAGCAAGCGTCAGGTGCGGCGGCTGTACGGGACGCGTCAGCCTCAGCCTCAGCGTGGCGGCGCAAGGCAGGTGCGCAGCAGCTGTGATCCAAAGCCGGCCCGCCAGCAACCAGGCGCCGAGCTGCACAGACCAGGAAGCTAGGCCGGCCGAGCTGCTGCGGTCACGCCGCGTGGGTGCGAAACGGTCGTCGGCAGCTGCTGACGCGGCGGAAGCAGGGCGTTTTTCCGGCTAGGCTATAGTCACGGGCGCATGGAGGCAGGCGGTGCGGTAGGAGCCATGGGCCTTGGGCGCTCGCTCACTCACTTTTACGATGACCCCTGGTGGAGTCTGTCGCGCAGATCATGTGTTGTTCGATGAAATGCATCAACGGTGAGGTAAGTTGTTTAGTTTCTATTTTACTAGCTAATGTTTCATGAAGCAACATAATTTAGCATAGCAATAGTAATAATCTTATCGTACGTGACATTGACAGTTACAACTCATCTCTAGTTTGAGATGCATGCCATTTTATCTGTACATAGATTATTCAAAGGAGTTAATGGAAACAAATTAAGATGGCCTCTTGTAATTTCATACATATGTCTATCTAGTAATGCAAATGTTGTTACCAGTTAATTGACATCTCAGAAATTTGTACACTAAATACGGCCTTTTCTAGTTAGTTACTAATTCGAGCACTTAATGTTTTGTTTTCTTGGTCAATGGCTTTGCATTAATTTCCGCTTGAAAAAATGTTATAAAAGGTGGAAAATGTCATATATTGTTGTTTGCTGCAACATGCATATGGATGATAGTTGCTAACAGTAGAATACCGTGTGGGTAGTTGTGCGTAGATGTTACCCTTTAGCATTGCCAAAAGCATAGCTTCATGGCTTCACCACCGTTGTCATCCCACAACTATTTTGCGGGGGTGGTAGGAAATTCAAATGGCTCTTGTCACTAGCTATTACTATGACAAAGGCCAAATTAAATGTAATCTGATGGATATGTTACTATGGTACTACTGCAACTTACGTGTTTAGAGATGCCACCTGATGTTGCAATTATCAAATGAAGGAAACACTACTGGAAAGTTGGAAACTAGCGACTAGTTAGTTTATGATGACCCATTCAAATTTCAAACATTACAGTGCAGCTTTGGAAAACAACATTACATAAGGGAAGTGGAAACAAGCCACATAATGAAGTTTCTTATTATACACACAGATGAGGAGCAAGAACAGTAGAGAGTAGCAAACCCTCAATAGACTTGCAGACCAAATGACTACTAGTAATTGGATTAGGCCAGGACCAGGAGTCAAACCATGTTGTCTTCGTCCATGCAAATTTCAGAAGTCGATGGAGCGGCACCGGCATCGGTGGCCAAGATGTCGTCGATGATGCAGATGTCAGAAATTGATTTAGTGCCGGCACCGCATCGGTGGTGGAGAAGAAGCAGAAATCAGTGGCTATGTGCCAGAGGAGCACACTCTCATCGAAGGTCCTCTTTCTCATGGATGGAACTTTGAGATATCTGCTGCTGCTGCAGTGGCTGTTGTGGTCAAGATGAAGATGCAGCTCCCTGTGTGTGGTGTGGTCGTTGAACCTGCGGTAGCTAGGAGCGTCTTGTATTTCTTCCTTCCACCCATCTTTGAAATATCCAAGAACTGAAGTTTTTCGAACAGCATCTTGTTTGACGTCTGGGTCTGCTCTTTCAAAATAATTTAAGTTTTGGCCAATTTTCATGCTTTTATGATGATTACTCGGGGACATCTAAGAGCTGCTTCCAATTATCACAATCTAGTAGCTTTCTAAATGCTATCAACTTGTTCTCTGTTCAGACTTGAGACTTGAGACTTGTCCTCTGCTTAAAGGATCAGCACTAGTATTTGACTAGTATTCTTAGGAATGGCAGTATCATGGTGTCGTCTCTGTGGTCTGCTTACACTGAATTAATATGATTAATCAGGATATCCATTCACGTACCAATTGACATCACTTACCACAGTCTAGTTGTCCATATTTGACTCATAAAAAATAACTATCAATATCATCCAGATACATACTTGTCGTTGTGACACTAAACAAGATAAAGAAGGATTGTTCTCGTTCTACAGCAGTAGCAGGTCCCACATTATTTGGTGCTGACGATAGCATTTCAATGTGCATGTAAACCATTCAACTAAATTACTCAATCTATTTGTTGTCAGAGAATAACAAATACTGTCTTGTTGTTAGATGCACTGCCAGTCATTGAATTTCGAGTAACAGATAATAACAGTGAACAGAGACTTAAGGTGTATCCCGATTCTTCAGAGTATAGTGTGTATGATCAGATTTCCTCATACCTCCTATAGAGGAATTCAATTGTTATGTGAATTGTAACAGAGACCTAACACCAAAGCATTACAGGGTGCAGAAGAAAGTGAAACTTACCACAGCACAAATGTAGCTACTCACCTAACATTTCTGATGAAGGAATGGCTAGCCTACAAGAGACCTAACTAGCAATTTCAACTGATCATACCACAGATTAGCAATCATTAGGGAGTGGACAATGGACATACATAACCTACCACAGCACAAATGTAGCTACTCACCTAACATTTCTGATGAAGGAATGGCTAGCCTAAGACATCTACCTAGTAATTTTAACTGATCAAACCACAGATTAGCAATCATTAGGGAGTGGACAATGGACATACATCATCAATGTAGCTTTTATATCCAGTAGATCAAGCCACAATTTCAGGCAGCGCGTATCATTGTGTATCCTGATGAAGTGCTAATGTTGCTTTGGTGTTAGGTCAATGGAGACTCGCCATTAGGCCAAACGGGTATTGTAACTTTATTCCAACTTCTCTTAATGCAGCATGTGCAAAGCACGCTTTCGAAAAAAAAGTGCTAATGTTGCAACTGCAATTTACGTGTTCAGAGATGTCATCTGATGTTTGTCAAGTTGCAGTTATCAACTGATGCAAAAACACTAGTGCAATGCAAAGTTGGAAACTGGTGATGAGTTGATGATGCATTCAAATTTCAAGCATTACAAAAGAAGCTTCAGGATTCAGAAACAACATTACACAGAGTGGAACGAATACATTACAAAAGAGAGGGAAACAAACGACAACGTAGCTCTTCGATTACACACAGTGACAGTGACACAGATGAGGAGCAGGATCAGTAGAGAGTAGCATGCCCACAAACAGACTTGCAAATTAAACACGTACTTGTAATAACGAAAAGGGCTGGAAATTGGATTAACCATGAGGGTGGACACGGTGCACCAAAATCAAACCATGTCTTCAGCCATTCTGATCTTGGAAGTCGATGGAGCAGTGCTGGCACCAGCAGCGTCGATGTGGGCCTCATAAGTCGGTGCAGCGGTGCCGCCGGTGGTGGGGGATATCTGCTGCTCGGAAGTCGATGTCGTTGTTGGACCAGTGGTGGCATTGTTCACAGTTCCAGTCCCAGCAGCTTCGTGGCTTGGAAGGTCCTCCCTCTGCAGCTTTTCGGTGAAGGTCTCCATCCTTTGCATGCAAACTTAATTTGAAGCCATTAGACGCTCTAGCGGTTCTGAGATGAAGCAGAAACAGTATTTTTCACATGCACACTTAAATCTTGAAGCGAAACAAATAAACCATTAGAAAGCTGTAAGCTTGCGACCTAGATAATCAACCATCCAAATTTCAAACATTGCATTTCTTCAGAAGGGGTAAAACGACATCAAACATGGGCAGTGGAAGGCATTCTAAAAGGTCAGCATAATACAACAATCCACAGCTTTTTATTACACTCATGAGGAGCAAGACCGGAAGAGAGTCTGAGCACATAGCACACGTCGACAACAAGCTTACAAACAAAAAAATCAGAATAATACTAGTAGCCTGCATGGTAAGGGTTGGTGTCAAACCACATCATCTGCAACTTCGCGAATCTCAGAAGTTGATGCACTGTCATACTGGTTCTCTCCCTGGCTTGGAAGTTGCTCCCTCTGCAGCCTGTCCATACCAGTGGTAGCAACCTCCCGAGTCGGCTCAGCCGTGTCCTTGCTCCCTGCTGCTTCATGGCTTGGTGGCTCCTGCTCCTTCCACTGCAGCTTGTCGGTGAAGGTCTCCATCCCCATGTGAAACAGCAGGAGCCAGACATAGGAGAGGAACTCACCGCCTTTGCCCAAAGCCTTGGCGTGTAGGTATCCTCTGCACCTACTGGCGGAGAAGCAGAGCATCTCCACCCAAACATCTTGGATCTCTTTCCACCTCTCCATCTCATCCATTTCCAACAACCTTTGTGCAAGGGCCCAGGCTTGGTGGATGAAATTCTCTTCTTTGTTGGAGCCTTCCATTGGTGATTCCTCTTGAGGAGATCTCTCTGACTTCTGCTGCGTGACTGTAATTGCAATCTCTGTAGCGGTCGCTTCCTTTGGTGAGGAAGCCCTTTTCTCTGGATTCTTCATGACTTCAATTAGTTTGTCCATAACGATCGCTTCCTCTTGCATTAGTTCGACTCCACATGGCGTGCACCGACTCCAGCATACTGGATTCCACTCCCAGTCCTTGAGGATACCCTTGAGTTCATCGTAGGCTGTTTTAAAGAGATTCCGCCTGGAGCCAGGCAGCAGCATCTCAGGATTAACAAACAAGAGGTACACCATGTAGTTGGACATCTGTCTGCATAGGACGGCTTTACAGCTGGTAAACTCTTGGCCGCATCGAGATGTGGGCTGATCGTTTTTGTTGATTGAACTGCTAGTCTGGCCAATTATACATTTCAGTACCATTTCTCTGACCCTTCCAATTATTCCATCAATTATTAACTGTAGTTTTCCCTGGAGGGAGTGGGAGGCAGGACCTGGTAACTGTCGTTTGCTTTCTTCGATGAAATCGAAGAAATTTGGTAACCGTTCCGTCCACATCGGGACCTTAGAAAAGGCACATCTATGTGCCGAAAGTGAGCCTGAGAAGAAGCAAAATTCCGTGGCGATGTGCCAGAGTAGGACGCTCTCATCGAATAATAACGGCCTGTTTCTGTTTGTGCTCAAGCTCAGCCTCAGACCTTTACTGCTGCGGTGGTCGTTGAATCTGCGGTAGCTTGCATTGTCCTTTATTTTCTCCTTCCACCCATCTTTCAGGTACCCAAGAACCAACTCTGAAATTCTAGCAGACGAGAAGCATGACTTCATGCACCAGTGTTGGTCAAGGAAGTCTTTGCATCCAAGCAAGCTTGCAATCCACATTATCTTGCTGTGCTTCATGTTACGGACGAAGTATCCTATCAAGCTGTATTGAGCAACCATCTCAGGCCACTCTTCCCCAGTCTTTCCCGTGAGGGAAAGAGAGAAACAGGAATAAGTCTCCAGCACGGCAGTAGAACAGATCATGGCATACGTAATTTTGACATCAATGTCATTATAAGCTTCCCTGTTACTCCAGTGGAAGAGACCGATGGATGCCCACGGCAGCCACATACGTGAATTTTGTATCGACATCCGTACAAGATATTTCAATGACGTTCCTTCAGTAACTTCCAACTCAGAATTGTCAAAATGGACTGCAGTCTTGAGTTTGGTGTAAAGAAGAAGGAACGCAGTAGCGAGCCCTTGTCGCACGTGACCATATGCTCTCTCTTCCCGCCCCCAGAAATCCTCGAGGATACTAAGCCGACGATGATACGAAGATGAAAGGTCTACAAATAGCTTACACGCCTCACTGCGCCCTCGAAGCATTTCTCTTACTCGGCTAATGCTTGAATCTTGTCGTCTTGACATCCTTTCTCGATCTCTTACTCTTAGTATCAGTCTCTGTACTCTTTCTCTTAGTCCTCCAAACAAGCTGCAGCTGCCTTGTGATGGCGCCCCTGCTTCATCAGCCTTGAATAACCCCAGGACAAAATCCCATGCTCCCACGAGCTTCACTTTTACTCTGCCTACTAGTTCCTCAATGACATCGCGTATTAATGTGCCTATTGCCACGCCTCCTATATATCGTACAAATAGTTAGGGATCCTTACTAGCTAATTACGCCAACGATAATCATATGTACAGAGATGAAGGGTAGTAGGTGGTGCGTACGGTGGTCAAGAGATTGCTTACCGGGCACCTCGTTGTCTTGGCCATCCACAGACGAAGCCAGCGCCACTTGCGCCTCACCTTGACCATCCACAAAACGCTTTGCTTTTTCCACGTAGTCCTCGAGCAGACACATCTCACCTTCTTCAATAAGTTTCGATGAACAAGCAACAGGTGATGAGCTGATAAGGCTGTAGATGCTTGCGCTCTTGAGAGCCCATGGCTTGACGAAGCATTTGAAAACCCCAGGGACGAACAACAGGATTGCGGCCTGCAATAGCCTCTTGTCGCCGCCTGGTGGCCAGGACTTGCAGAACACGTAGATAGCCACGGTGACCTGAGACACAGCGGTGAGCAAGTGCCGGCTCCATAGCTCGTTGTCTTCGATGTTGTAGGCGGTGAAGCCGTCATGTCCCCAAGGTGAAGTAGGAGAACGGGCGCCCAAACCACCTCCAGCGTGCTCCCACCATGTTCATCTGTCTTGTGGCGGTTGAAGAGCGTGGCCAGGGCGTATATCGCCACAGCATCACCAGCAAGGTATGCCAGCCACATCATGAATCTGACCAACCCAGGAATGGCATACTTACGAAAGAAAGAAAACAGGAGGAGAAGGCTTTGGATGGCCAGGCTGGTGAGGACGAGGACACGCAGCTGCCACTCCTCCCACCAGTGCACAGCACCTGTGAGAACCCCCATCTCTCTCTCGCAAAACACGCACACGCAATTGAGAAACTTGGAATGGAGGTAGGTGATGAGGTGGTGATTCAGTTTAGGTTCGCCCGGCCGTCTAATATACGCTACACTACATGTATATTTGCAAAAATATTATTATTAGCGACAAACATATGCGCCATTGCTATCATCAATGTGCCGTGCCTGCCGTCTCTTTTTCTAGTATCAAATCATATGTTATTCCGGTCAGCTGGAGCAGGTTGGCTAAATCATAATTTTTCTTGACGGACTTGCTTAAACTTCCGTGGAGAGGTCTTCCCTCCGTGCATTATTCGTGGAGAGGTCAAGGTCATAGACGACTCCCCAATCCGGGTACGATAAGCACAATTAGTGAACTTTTTTCCCCATTTGAGATTCTAATTTATTTGCCAGGCATACGTGGATGACAACGATATAAAGGTGACGACATCTCCTCTCACTCCCACCAGTGAACTAATTTTTATCTATCTCGTCCCACTCACAAACCTACTAAGCAAGTGAGTGAACTAATTTTTATCTATCTCGTCCCACTCACAAACCTACTAAGAATCTGTTCGGCCGATTTTAGCTAATGGCTGATTTTGGCTGACTGAAACAAGATAAGCCAAGACAAGCGAACACGCTCTAAACAAGTGAGAACCCGAGAAAGACAAAAGAGGATGCTGATTCAGTTTAGCCTCACTTGCGGCGGTAAATTCGGCGTTGCTGTCATGTGTGCCGCCTCATCTTTTTCTAACATACTAGGTACATGCCCGTGCGTTGCTACGGGTACTATAATTCACGTGTTCTTATATATGAAAGGAACGACTTGCATCATAGTTGGACAATCATTGTTCATTGAGTACCTAAACTCGTTGAGCATAGGAACTATGGGGTAATTTTTTTTGGTAATCTAAATTACTGAGAATTGCAATGCTTTTGCTGATCTGAATGTTAATTTATTTCAGGCAATGACTTCTATGTGCTAATGAATGTAGATCTTTTTCTATCTAGTACTCAAACATGTGAATAAAGACATATTTCACAGGTTTCCTTGTTCACCACTCTGATCCTACCAATGCACCAATGCCACCTTAGTTATGTACATTTATTATCTCTATTCTTGTCATCATGTGTCTAAAGAAGCACATACAAATCGTAGCATTAGTCTAGGTTCTAATTCAATTTTATAGCTGGTTCTGTAGTTCAGGAAAATAAATCTTGTGTGTAGAATTATATTCTGCAGAAGAATAGAAGCTCTTGGACAACGCTTTTTCAGTAGAAATAAATTGGCCAATATAAAAAACCTTGATCATGGTGCAGATTTATTACAAGACAAGCAATAAACCAAAGTAACTTTCTCAGTTTCAGGTTACAGGAATATGAGATTGATAAAAAACCTTCAGTCTCAGTTTCAGGTTTCAGCACCTAAAGTGACTCTACATTTCATAGGTTTCATGTTGCATTTCTCAGGTTTGAGGTTTCACTTCAGCATGAGCCCACAGGACCAGGCCACAAATCTTTCATGTTGCATGAAGAAAAATCAGTAGGATCCACACATATGGTATCGACACATAAGGTGTGCATGAAGAAAACTCATTAATAACAAAGAGTGCTGTGACAAGAGCATACCTTATGATGTTAGATTACCTTGATGCGGTGGGGAGTTATAAAGATTTAATTACTTGCAAATTCAATAAGCCAAAGCTTTAAAACGCAGGCCATAAAGCAATTCAATTCAGGACAGACATTTGAACGTGAAGGTACTGACCAATTTATGAGTAAAACACGAGCAGCTTCAGCTGACTAACATAAATGAGATCAGAGCTGTAGCAGAGAAAACCTGAAACAAAGACATAACAGCTTGAAGTGAGATGGTGGAGGTATTGCCAGCCTACAACAGTCGGGGTGCATGACGATTATCAGAAAGAATGCATGAAAAAAAGGCTCGACCAGGGGAGACGTCCTAATAAATACACTCTGATCATGCACCAAATAAATAATGTATTTGTAAACATGAGCTATCTGCAACTCATAAAGTGGCATAGTTTTTACATTAAAAAAAAAAGTGGCATAGTTTCTCGATTGATCTGTAGACTGTAGGGAAAAAAATAATTGGGGTGCCTAAGACCCATGTCAGTTAGATTAGTCACACATCAAACTGACTGAGATTTGGCTAGCTACACACTCACCATGTGTTAAAACAAAGAAGAAGCAGTCTCACGGATGGATTGACAATATTTCAAGTTGTACAAAAAATTGTACCATTTCAACAATGCATCTCTCAGTCAGACTCAGCCTTAGGTAATTAATGCAAGAAATAGGAACACACTTCGTAAGATTCTGAGCTTACCTTCATGGAGGACATGGCAAGATGCCATTCATGGTCTCGTTTCCAACTTGGTGGGCACAAACATTGATAGCAACAATAATCACAGGATGGTTATCAGGTCTTGCAGCTTGCTGTAGGCGATCGTTTAGCGCCAGCTTCTAGAAACTCTCAACCTGATGAACCCCAAGAACCTGCAGATAGCATATTTGTACTGCCTGACACACAAGAAATAGCGAAGCTGGTTTATATTAACATGCAAACGATTCATATTGCAAGGTAGCATGACACATGGTTTATTGGATAGAAAAACAGAACATAACTATTTCAAGACTGCTAAGCATACTCCATGATGCTCTAGATGCTTGCATGAGGTGGTCACTCACACCATATTCATCCTGCTGCCGCTTGAAAGAGCCAAATAGTGATGTTGTCTATTATCAAATGACCTCAAGAAAAGTAACATTACAAAATCTAACGGCAGCATTCTTCATGGCATTGGACTGCCCCCTACTCCTGCATTACACATTAAGATAACCGCATTGATCCTTTTGTAGGTTACATTGTGCTCGATTAAATCTGAAATAAAATGGGCTTGATACTGATGTGTTCATGCATAAAAAAAAAATTACAAGAGTTGCTTTCCCTGCACATCTAAATAGTGCCCAGTGGCAGTCGACCCTGCTAATAACAGCCACTGAAACAATCTTGACAAAAACAAAGATCTGTGGACTCCGCTCCGTGCTCTGGACCAATTAGGGTTGAGAAATTCTTGTGCACAGACAAGTTCTTATATAAGAGGCCTATTGGAATCCGGCCTATATTACAGGACATACAGAGATAACAATAATTGAGCAACCAATTGGAGTGGGCGCTGTTCACAACACGATTTACCTGCCCCAAAGAAATTGCATCTTTGATTGATAGAAATAGAACTAAACAGCACATGTCAACTCTAAGACACTGTAAGAAACTGACAGGATATCCAGTATTCATGTGTGTGAGTTTGCAGACTTTTCAGTAAACAATTCTCTACTAATCTTTTACCATCTGAATTGATGAAAGCAATTGATTAAAATACTCCTAGCAACCACTTCCTTGCTGCAATCAAACATCAAACAAGCAGCAAACATCAAGTCTTCCTTCTCTACTCTTTCTTCATGAACACAGTAACTCGTCAGTAAGGCAGTGCCTCTCTGCACCTGAACAAAACAACATTAGACCAGAAGTATGAGGTCACATACCAGCTTTTCTCGGCTCCCGATCCGCTCTGTTTGCATCCACGCCCCACTGGTTTAAGGAGTTTAGGGAGGAATCCGCCGCGCCACCTTTCTCGCCGGCCACCACCCACCTTGCCGGAGGAGTCAATTCAGGGCCCACGAACCCACAAAGCTCCAGTGAAGGTTGGGGCATCCATGGTGGCGGCGGATCTGAAGCCCAAACCGTAGATACCGACCGGCCCTGGCGGCGCCGACCGCGCTCCTCGGCGCTCAACCGTAGTGACGGCGCTCGGCGCGCTGGCCGGGTCCTCCCCCCCGCCGGCGTTGGCGAGGGGGAGCACCTGCCGGCACGGCAAGGGACCGACGGCCGAGCCGCTGCCATGGCGCGAGGGAGTGACCGTGCCGCCTTACAAGAACAGCGCCGGGCGCGATGGGGCAGAAAGCAAAGGAGGCGCGGTTCAGCGCTGCGCAGAGAGAGCGGCGGAGGTTTGGGATTGTGCGAGTGGGCTCGGGGGGAGGGAGCGGACGAGGTGGGCGTGACGGTTGCTGGAGCGCCGGGCCACCAATCGCGCCAGAGGAAAGGCGGGGCGGTGAAACCATCGCACGCGAGGATTACCGCTGGAGGTGTTATAGGCAGGTGAAAACGATATCATTTGGCTTTTTTAGTAGTAAGATATATTCATCCTTTGTTAGGCGCTTAAAATGGCAGCAGGTTGGCTAAACCTACTTTTCTTGACCCACTTAATCAGACTTCCTTTGTCTTCTTCTAAACTAGTATACTACTAAATATATGCACAACACAATAGGACCCAATTAATAATACCTACTCCTATGTATCGACACAAATGAGTACTTATTAGGATTGGCCCCAGCTAGACAGTAGATATTCCAAAATAACAGAGGAAAAAAGTTAAGATAAAGCTCTAATAAAATAAAAATAAGCAGTGTAAATTCAGGATATAACTCTTTGGCTAAAGAGCAATGTTTTTAGGTGTCTGAATAATCATGATTAATCACTTAATCATCATGTCCGGACACTAGTGTTTGACATGGAGGTCCGACTCGATTAGCTCGACTGGAAACCTGGTTGTCTGATAATAATCACGATTAAGTGTCCGACTAGGACAGGCCAGGACGATCAGGTTTTTACTCTGTTTTTGGGCCTATTTAATCAGGTGTGTCAAGATTAAGACTGCATTAGTGTTTGGGACAGGAATATGGATCTCTGGACAGTGCAAAAAAGAGAAGAAAACAACCTAAACACTAATGCAATCTTGATGCTTCCTTTATTGTGTATAATATAGTGTATATATAGAGGTATATATGTAGGTATATGTCCTGATATACATGGACGACCAGGGTCGATTAATCGACTTGGTCAACGATTAATCACGATTAGTCGTCTGGTCGGTCCTAGGTCAGCCAGGTTCGACCAGCCAACCTGAAATTTGCTTAAGAGTCTTCTTAGATCCTATGCTACCAAAACTTCTTGTCTATAAGGCCAATCCTTTGCCCTAAAAGAAGGGGGGTGGGGGACTATAATAAGGCCAATCCCTTAAATGGTTCTATGATATATGCACTAAACATTAATTGGAGCATTTTCATTTTTAAATTCAACGCTGCCCTCCAAACCATACTGGGTTACTAGACTGGAGGCGATGGTGACACAAAACCAAGCAAAGGCTGCTGCCGACGATCTGAAGACTATCGATCAATCAAACAACAAAAAGTGTGAAGCCTGCCCCTTCCTAGCTCGTGTCCTTGAACTTCTTCCTCATCCAGATTCTAATTAACTCCTGATTCGTCTCCCTTATAGAACCTATGGGAACCCTTCTCTACCTCTGCTATTGCTGAAAAAAACACTCTTCCTCTCAATTGTATATTGCTGAAAAACACTCTCCTTTTCAATCGTATTATAAAAATTGCATCACTGCAGATCTGTAGACTGTATAGTAGTATATCGGAAGGAAGGTGGGGAAGACGCAGGAGCGGCTAATGTAAGTGACAATGCATCCCATCGTTACCTGGGCGCGGTTGTCAGAGCTGGCGAGCGCCGAAGCCATGCGCGTGGCCATCCGGCGCGTGCGGGCGCTCGTCCGGCTGAACGGCCCGATGTTCTCCTCCTCCCCGTCCATCACCGGTCGCCAGCAGCCGCAGGCAGCGGCGGGCGGGCCTTGCGCTTGGTGAGCCGATAAGGGTGGAGCGATTGAGGCGCGGGCGCGTGGGATTGAGCGGGCGGCGGCGACGGTAACTGGTGGGCGAGTGCGTGACGTCGACGGCGGCGGCGAGCGGCGGGCGGCGCGTGATGATTGCTACTGGGCTGCTACTCCGGCGTCAGCCCTTCTTTCTTATCTTCCCATGGGCTTGCTACTGGGCTGGCCCAGTATAGCAAGCTGCAATACAAGAATCGGTGCAAATATAGCGATGAAACTGAATAACAAGCGAGGGTACAGGGTGATCACAACTCCTGTACAGGGTGATCACAATTCCTGTTGTACTTCTGTTGTTTCAGCAGCCTTCCCTGACCTCAAATACATACCTCAACTCTTGGTCTGCTCCATGGCTGGTGAAGTGGTGAGCACTCAGCAGCCACTGGCCAGACTTTTGAGATTGCCTGCGTCTTCACTTGAGGTACTAGTCACCCTCCAAGAGAAGATAACCATATGCATTCTTCAACTGCTGCATGTTTGATTAATCTGCAGAACAAAAAAGAACTGAATAACAAGCCAGGGTTCTAATGACAGGGCTTCCAATCCAATTTGTCAGGCTCAAGATGGGTGTGTCTCCAACAATCACATTCCTTCACTTCAGGTGCCCTTTGCCTAGTACGTAAATAAAGAGTAGATATGCAGCAGCAGATCATCTAAAAAAAAAGGTATGCAACAGCAACAGTAAACTCACGTGCACACTTGTAAAATTTCAAGCAAAACACTATTACAAAATTGTAAACTTGAAACTACATGAGGAGCCCTTTTTTAAAAGAGACGGCAAGAGCTTTGCCACTATTTTTATTAGGAGTGAAAAAAAAGAGTTGAGTATAGACATAATAGATAATGAACCATTTAAAGTTCAAAAATTACACTTCTTGGCACAAATAGGGGAAATACATTACATAGTAGAAGATATTATAAAAGGTGAACATAATACAATCTCCTATATACGATAGCTGCAACAAAAGCCGGCCACACGAGTGCCACGTCGCGGGCTTCTCCCGGCCGGCGGATCGGCCAGCCGGACGGCCAGATCGGGCCCGTCCTCGGTCATTTTGCAAAAAGGCCTCGAAGTTATATGAAATCAACCCAAGCAGTCCAGGGCCTCTCTCAGAAATTTTACGGACAAGCCCCTGAGTTTTCCAAAATCGCGAAAACAATCCAGGCCGACCACCCTCCCCACTCGCCCCCAGCCAGGTTGGGCCTTAATGGGCCAAATTCGCCCAACTATGATTCCTCTTAACTATTCTTTCTAAAAAAAGGAATTCATTTGGCAAAACTTTAAAATTGCTTAGTAAATAGAAGAAAAATCGTAAAATATAAAACCAAATTGTTTTCAAATCCTCATACAAAAATCTATGCAATGGATCCAAACTAGAACATGTTTTAATTGAAAGTTTTTTGTCTGTACATCTATTCCTATGTTTTTTAATATGTACAAATGAAAACCAAATCAAAAAACATAAAAAAAAATTATTCAAGACTCTTTATGATAAAATATCACCACATTAAACTTCCGCTACTTAATAAATACTTTAAGAAAAAAAAATAGCGACAGTTATACCAACGCATAACTAACCACCATACTCAACCAATAACCCTAACTCTCAATGCAAAGTAAGACAAAAATAATAACAAACACATTTTTTTAAAAAAATATCTACCCACATTAATCTTATACAACTATTTAAACTTCATAAATGAAATAAAGCCTACATAGTTAACAAAACCATTTCACAATAAAAAAAAAACTCAAACAAAACAAAAAAAAAAACACGGGTCCTATCACCATAAGCGGCAACGCCAATTTTCTAGTATTACACAGATTTGAGATGCAGCAGCATAAAAGGGAAACAAACAACATTACACATTTATAACACAGATGAGGAGCAAGACCAGTAGAAAGTAGCACGTAGCAAACATATATAGCTGCAAACAAGAAAACCAACTACTAGCTAGTAATTGCGAAATGGATTGGATATCACAGTAGCTTGGTCGATGAGGGGTCACTCAAATCAAACCATGTCTTGTGCAGCCATGTGAATCTCGGAAGTGGATTGAGCCACGTCGTTGTGGACCTTGAGAGGTGAAAGAGCAGTGCCCGTGGAGACCTCTGAGGTTGATGATGGAGAGGGGTTAGTGGAGACCTCAGGAGCCGATGGTGGAGCAGTGCCGCTGTTCCCTCCCGAGCTTGTGTGCTCCTGCCTCTGCAGCTTGTCGGTGAAGGTCTCCATGCCCATGTAAAACAACAGGAGCCAGATATAGGAGAGGAACTCGCCGCCGTTGCCCAAAGCCTTGGCATGTAGATATCCCCTGCATCTACTTGCCGAGAAGCAGAGCATCTCCACCCAGACTTTCTCGATCTCCTCCCACATCTTCTTCTCGTCACCCTTACTATTATCCAACAACCTTTGGGCAGAATCCAGGCATCGTTGATGAAGTTTTCTTTATAGTCTCCCTTCGGTTCTACTGTAGGCTTGTCCAACATGGCATTGATCAGTCTCTCCATAAGAAACTCCTCTTTCACCGGTGCAGCCTTCCACTGACTCCAGCTTAGTGGATTCCGCTTGTTATCCCTAAAGATATCCTTCATCTCCTTAAAGGCGGCTGTGACTCTTCTGTACCCATTCTGCTTGTTGTCCTCAAGGAGGATATCCTTTACTTGTTTGTACGCAGTTGCAAACAGACTTGGCTTGCTGTCCTCAGGAAGGATATCCTTGAGCTCATCGTAGGCGGCTGTGAACAGATTCCGCCTAGTGCCAGGCAGTAGCATCTCAGGATTAACAAATAAGAGGTACATCATGTAGTTGGACATCTGTCTGCATTGAACGGCTTTACACTCGGTCAATTCTTGTCTGCATCCAAAACTACGAGCCCTTGTTCTTATCAGCTCATCTCTCAAAGACCTCATTATTGTCGGGTGCTCAGCAAAGGCACATTTATGCTCTGATGAAAACGAACTCAGGAAGACACAGAAATCCGTGGCCATGTGCCAGACAGCATGTTGGATATGCTCTCGGCTAATACCGAGACGATGACAAAAATAGATTAGTGGTTGAGGAATTAGTCTACCTGATGAGATTAAATTAGTGGTTAAAGAATTGGTCCACCTTGTCATCTATTCAACACATAAGACTTGCCTCGATCGGGCGGCAATCCTAAAAATAGTTACTAGGGTTCGGCCCCCGCCCACAGCGCATTATATAAGTGGAGTCACCCTTTGGTGGCTTGTCCATCCATTTCCTTCTCCACGTGAGAAACACAAAACCGATCACTAAGGCGGGAGGGTTCGGAAGGCTATCGCCCACGTTCATCGTGTGTGCGGGTAATCCGCGGCGTCAAGAAGGTCGCCGCGCCACTTCGCCAACTCACGTGTTCATCATCGAGGGCATCTAAGTCCTCGGTGATGAACTGAGATCATCTACTTCATCTACATCAACATCCAAATAATCGATGACATCTACGACTACGGTTAGTGTCTAAGATCAGATTCCACATTTAGTAAGTCGCTGATCATGTTTAGGCTAAGATAAGATCCTGTTAGTCTAAGATCAGATTCCGCGATTTAGTAAGTCAGCGACTCCTCCCACCAGTGCACAGCACTTGTGAGACCCCCATCTCACAAGCAAGTGAAGAACCCGGGAATGAAATGAAAGATGTGGTGATTCGTTTCAGTCTCACCTGCTAATCCTATGTATGAGTATATTTGAACAAGATTAGGGACAGATGCAGCGTCGCTGTCATGTGTGCTGCCTCTATTTCTTATATTATTAAGCAATACACATGACCAAGCGTTTGGCTAAATCATTTTTTTTTTCTTGAGTTGCTCAAATGGTTCCGAGGTCTTCTCTTAAAAATATGCTATATATACAGCCACTAGCTAAAACCCGAATAACTAGTCAGTATCCCCACAAACAACCTACAGCTTGTATAGTAATACCTCCATTCCAAATTATAAGACTTTTTGGCTTTTGTAGATACATTTCCTTTACTTCGTATCTAGACAAAGTGTATAATTAGATGCATAATAAAGAAAATACATCTAGAAAAGCTAAAAAGTCTTATAATTTGGAATGGAGGGAATTAAACAAGACCCTGATGACCGATCGTGCACTTGGGTGGGGGGGCGTGGTGGGGGGGCATTTTCCCAACCTGATTTTATTGACTTATAGCTCTGGTAACATGATTACAGAGGTTTTACAGAGATTTAAATAAAGACAGATGCCACCGCAGAGTCTAGGATTTTATCCCATTCTTCTATTATTTTTTTTGCTCTTCTCTGGCATTCTAGCTCTTTTAATTAAGAGAAGCTTGAGCCTTGCATGACAGGAGGAGTTAAGATTAATGGTCCCTTGCCTGAAGACGAATTCGTTTTGCAGTTTCCAAAGTTGCCATCAGCAGAGGATCACAAAACCGCTGTATTGGGCTTCAGGCAGGTATTCTTCTGATTTTCTGAATATTATTCCAGTTGCTACTCTGGAGGTTGGAGGTAGACCAATGGCTGACCAGAACTGCACACCAATCGGACACTGGAACATTAATTTATGTGGTCTGTGGTTTCTTGAGCACTGCCACAGACATCCAGGGGAGTCGACAAGGGGCGGAGCCGGGATGAGCTCTCAGGGGGGCTAAATGAAGGAAAATTTAGTAATTACAAGGAAAATCAACCTCACCAAGGGGCTGCAGCCCGGTCGCCCCCTGGATCTGAGACCGGAGTCGACGATCCTTCTGCGAAAAAAATGTTTTACCTGCAGTGGATCCTTCCCTTTGTATGGATGAACCAAAAGTCAAAGCTAATTATAATTTGAAACAGAACCAGTACATGGTAATTACAATCTACTGGACCAATGGTCCAATGTTTTTAGTTTTTTATCTCTCAAGAAAACAATGTTTGTATTTTTTATTATTTACCGTAAAACTCTTGAGCAAAAGAAGCCTCTAGCTAGTTACACTGATATTATTTTAATGGTCTCAGTTGAAGTTTCTTGTCCCAATTTTTAACACGCTCATATTTTAGAAAACAGTGCAGATTCTCTCTACTCTAATGAAAATTGGATAACCTCTTTCTTCATCGATACACTGTCATGTCAGTATATTAAATGAGACTTTTTACTGTGTTTGGAGGAACCATCAGTTCCTCCTGTCCATTCCGATTTGGCCGGTTCCTTCACTTAATTAACATAATCAGGGGCAGTTTAGTACTTTTAATTCTCTTTAGCTTCTACTTTTTTATAATCTCTGGAACCGATCCTATTCTTCTACGGCCGCCGCCGGCCGACCGCCGCCTCTGCATCGTCTCCAGCGCCGAGATGCACTCGACGAGGTTCCTCCAGTTCTCGGTGGCCACCATCGAAGCGGCTGGTGCATGCTCGCCGGTCCCACTGCTGAAGACGCTGAACGAGCGGGGCCACGCCATGGACCTCCAGGTCGCGTTGCCGTTGGCCGAAATGGCCAAACCCATTTGTAAAGTTGTACATTTGGCCCACTAATTTCGGCCGGTCCGTGGCCCGGCCTTTTGGCCTTGTCCGGTGGCACGGGCCGCCCGCATGTGCGGGCCCCACGGGCGGACGGCCGGTGGCCGGACGGACCATGGGCCGTCGCCTCCCCGGGCACGGATCGGGTCCGGCCGGTGGAGAAGGCGGCCCGGTGAAGGCCCGGTGAAAAAGCTCCAAATCTCTCCAATACTTTGCGGCCAATAGCCCAAAGATACAAAAGTCCAAAGACCCAGGCCAACATAAAAGCCCACAACGCCTCCTCCCTCAACCCTAACTTCTCAACACCATCTCCCTGCCCGCCGCCACCACCACCACACAATCTACGACGCATGCCGGCATGCGCATGCCGCGGCTCGTACTCCTCCACTCGCGTCGGCGCCCGCGCTCCCTCCTCCACTCGTGGCGGAAGCGGCGCTCCTCCTCCACTCGCAGCTCCTCCTCCACTCTGGCCACACGCCCACGCGCTAGCTCATCCCGCACGGCCGCAGCGCATCGCGCGCCGGGCAAGGCCACTGGCCAAGCGAGGGCACGGATGAAGCCGTGAAGGTCGCCGCGAGACGACGACGCCGGCCGCTCTGCCAAGGCGGCGCCGGCGCCGCGCCGCGAGGGCACCAGTGCGAGGTCGGCCTTGCGGGTCGCAAGACGGTGGCACGGCTGGACGACGCCCGGCGGGCGGTAAACGGCCCGCGGGGCCAAAGCCATGGGCCGAGGGCGCCCCGGCACGTATGGCACGGCATCGACCGCCCGTGGCCCGACGCGGCACGCCCTCGGCCGTGCGGCCCGACGGGCCGCGGGCGGGCCGCACGGCCCGTTGTACATCTATACCCATTTGTTCCCCATGTCCACACCGAATAAATTATCCACCCCACACCCCCCACACCCGTATCACATCTTATTACCCATATCCATTGGGTAACGGGTAAGGAGCATGGGTTTTTGGTAAGAAGGGAGCGCTCCCGTGGTCGAGACGCGACCGCCGGGCGGCCGAGAATCCCCTTGCCGTGACATCACGGCGGCATCCCGCCGCTAAGATGGAGATGGACACGATGTCGCCCTTGCCCAGATACACAGCCGTGCCGCCACAAATACAAGCAGCCGCACAATGTCAGCGACACCCGCCCGCGAGCATGGCGAAGATGGAGACAACGAGGCCGATGCCCATCCGCCGCAGCTGCGTGAACCCGCTGGGCCGGCGGTGCAGCCGCACGAAGATTTAGCATCGCGAACACGATCCCGCCGCCGGATCGGGAGCGGCCGGATCACGCTTTTTTGAGCTCCTCCATCCGCGTCACCGCACAGCGCGCCAGGGGCTCGCCGCCGACCCGCCTCCTATCTGGGTGAAAATGGATACATCCATACCCTACCCGCTTTACATGGGTGTGGATATGGGTAACGTGTATCCACATCCAATGCCATCGGGACCTCCGCACATGCCGCTATGCTTCACGCTCGACAACATCCGTGCCAGCCGCATTCGGGTGGAGGTCGGATGCCCGGGCCGACTGATCCCCGACGACGTTTGTTCGCTGGCTGCTCGGAAGGCGCCACGGAGCTCGCTCTCCGGTTCTACGCCCGTCCTTCATCCGAGGGGCAAAGCTCCACCCGGGCTGCGCACCGAGCCGCTGGAGTTCGCCGAAGCACAACCGTCGGCCGACCGAGCCGCGCAAGCGCCTGGACCGGCCTGCCACGCGACCCCTCCTCTCGTGGCTCATGTCATCTCCCTCAGGCACTCGCCCCCCGCTGGCGGTACTCCTGACGAAATTCCGCTACCGACCTGATCGGCTTCATCCCCGCGACGGCGTCGGAACATGGACTACCTCTCACGCTGGGCGCCGACGATGTGACGGCGGCGTGAGGGCGACGACCTGGATGCGGATGTGACGAGGCATAAGGGACGATGTGGGCGGCGCGGCGCCGGGGCGGCGGCGTTTTTTTCCGTGGGAGGCGCCGGAGGCAATGGGATGAGAGCGGAGCGGGGCGCTTTTTTTACGATTTCTCGGAAGCTGATTCCTCACAAACATTTTATTCACAGGAAGTATTTGTTTTAAGGAGAAGCTACTCCTCATTAAACGAAAAAGACCATTATACCCTTCAATATTTATTATAATTCAGTTCCTATACCACGGTTTCCTACCTGTGACTTGGTTCCTCCTATTTAGTTCTCTAGCTTTTTGACAATTAAATCATACCAAATAGAGGGCCCATATTAATTCCAAGCGTGGTAAAAATTCTCATATTAAATACCTATGAAACTCTATGAAACCTCCCACTCAGATTTAGTAGTGTGTGGATGTGTCATGTGTGTATATAATATATATATCATATGTAAACTTAATTTAATCGAAGAAAGGTTCTAGTTGTCTTCCTGTACAAGGCGCGTGCGGGCTCTCGTCCGGCGGAACGGCCCGATGTTCTCCTCCTTCCCGTCCATCTCTGGTCGCCAGCAGCCACAGGCAGCGGCGGGCGGGCCTTGCGCTTGGTGAGCCGACAAGCGTGGAGCCGTTGAGGCGTGAGCGCGTGGGATTGAGCGGGCGACGGCCACGGTGACTGCTGGTGCTGGGCGAGTTCGTGACGGTGACGGCGGCGGCGAGCGGCGGGTGGCGCGTGATGATTGCTATTGGGCTTGCAACTAGGCTTTTTGATGTTTGCTGACCCAGGTACTGCATTTTTAGATGTTTCTCCCACTGGGCCAGGCCATCTGTTGTTTCAGTCCACAAGACCAAAACCACTCTCTTTCAAAGGGCAAAACAATCAGTGGTGTGCTAGAAAAAATGCACCCGATGCAAGAAGCCTGTTCCATTGCATAGAGCCAAAGATTGCCTTGCCGGCACCGGCAGGCTGGATGATGCTTCCTCTGTCCTATCAAATATTTATCAAACATCGCAATGAAACTGGGCTTCCAATCCAATTTTTCAGGCTCAAGATAAGATGGGCAAGCCAATGTGTCTTATACAGCAATCACATTCCTTCTTCACTTGAGGTGCCTTTGCATGCTCATGTGTCAATAACCTACTAGCCTAGTACTTAAAATGGTGCGGCTTTGCGTTCAAACATAATTTAACGCCATTGGATAGCTGTCCTGAGATGCAGCAGCAACAGTATTTTCACATGCACACTTTAATCTTGAAGAGAAATGAATAAACCATTACAAAGTTGTAAGCTTGCGACTAGATAATGAACCATCCAAATTTCAAACATTGCATTTCTACACGAAAAGAATACAACCATCACACATAGTGGAAGGCATTATAAAAGGTCAGCACAATACAACAATCCACAACTTTTATTACACTGATGAGGAGTAAGACCGCAAGGGGGTTAGAGTACGTAGCTTGCAAACAAAAACAGAGTACAACAAAAAGGAAAGCGGGGCTGGAAATTGGAATAGCCTGCGTGATAAGGGTGTCAAACCACATGATCTGCAACTTCGCAAATCTCAGAAGTGGATGCACTGCCATACTGCTGGTTCCCTCCCTGCTCCTTCTGCAGCCTGTCCATACTGCTGGCCGTGGGAGACCTTCCGAGTCCCCTCAGCCGTGTCGAAGGTGTCGTTGCTCCCCGCTTCAGGGCTTGGTGGCTCGTGCTCTGTCTGCAGCTTGTCCGTGAAGGTCTCCATCCCCATGTGAAACAGCAGGAGCCAGACATAGGAGAGGAACTCGCCGCCATTGCCCAAAGCCTTGGCGTGCAGGTAACCTCTGCATCTACTGGCGGAGTAGCACAGCATCTCCACCCAAACGCCTTGGATCACTTCCCACATCTTCTCGTCACCCAATTCTTGTCCCAAATCCAACAACCCTTGGGCAAGAGCCCAAGCATCGTCGATAAAGTTTTCTTTAGGACCTTCCTTTGACTCCTGTTTCGACCCGTTTTCAGAAGCTTTATTCTTGGACTTGTCCACCATGCTACTTATTACTCTCTCCATAATAATCCGCTTCTCTTTCACCAGTAGGATCTCCTTGATCTCTTTCATAGCGGCTCTGACCCTTTTGTACACGTTCTGCTTCTTGTCCTTTAGGATATCCTTGATATCTTTATAAGCAGTTGCAAACTTGTTGTCCTCAATGGTATCCTTGATGTTGTCGAAGGCGGTTAAGATGTTTGGGCTACTACTGGGCTAGCCGAATGTGGGGCAGTACGTCTGGTTAGGAGGTGCCTTGTCCTGGTTTCTGTTTTTTTTCGGTCGTCTGTTTCTTCAGAGTTGAGACGGAGAGGGTACATAGTTGTTTGAGGATGATCATTGTTGTAAAACCAAGTTAGAAAAGCACGTGTGAACACTGACTTGGTCTGGTGGCCAATTAAATGAAGATGAGGACGAATTCAAACTGTCATATACTGTAGCAATATTGTAGGGAATCCTGTCATATACTGTAGCAATATTGTAGCAGAGGAATCCTAGGCTACTTGCTCTATATATATGAGGCTCCTTCAGTTGTAACGGATCATCAGAAATGAATAAAGATACAGCAGTCCCTCTTCTTCTCCAACACTCTGTGTCTCTCTATACGCTCTTGTGTTCATTAGCGTTCTTATTTGTGTGTTACATATGTGGAAAGAATGTGATTTCTAACACGTTATTAGCACGAGTTCTACCAGAGCTAGGGTAAGAAGGTGAGAAATCAGTTCTTACAAACATTGCTTGTTCTTATATTACACCATCACCATGAACAAGCACACACGAACACATCCAGCCATCCTGAAGATGGGCATGGACAAGTTCCCTGCACAAGGAACAAAATCGTCGTCCCGCTAGAAGCGCACAACAGCTCAAATGGCCTGGTTTTCATGAGCGCGGAAGAGCAGGCCTTGACAGGCCGCCGCCGCGGGCGTGGACGAGCAGGCCTCGACGAGGCCGCCGCCACCGCCAGCTTGCCATGACTGCCCTCAAGGCAGGTGGATCTGGTCCCTATCTCCAGAAACCGCAAACGAGTGACCATGAGCAGCTGTAAAGCTGGCCCTGAAGGCCATGGAGCAGGCGCGGGTGCCTGATGCGCCGCTGCCGCTTCACCTCAACGCGGGCACGGCCCGGCTGCGGCCCCGAAGGCCACCGGGTGCGCGGCCCAAGGGGGACCCGGCCCCGACGCGCAGCCGGCCCCGCCGGCGCGCGGGCACGGCCTCAAGCCCCGACGCGCAGGCTTGACGAGGCTGCCACGGCGCGGCCCAGCCAAATCGCGGGTGCAGAGTGCCCGACGCGGTGAGCTGCCGACGCGAGCTCGATGTAAATCCCCGCGGGCGCGCGGCCACGAACGGGAGCAGGCGCGGGCGCCCAGGGGCGCGAACGCCGCTGGCGCGCAAGCGCGGCCTGACGCTGCGCGCGCACGGGCGCCTGGGCACCGCCGCCGCCGCTCACAGGCCTGGCCCCGCCGCCAGCCAGGGGCACAGGCGCGCGGCCCCCGCCGCCGGCCCCCTCGATGCGGCACGAGCGCGGCTAGCCCCGGCGTGGTCATGGCCCCGAAGGCCACCATACCCCGCGGACGCTGCCTGATGCGCCGCCGGCCGTGCGCAAACGCCGACGCGAGCGCCGCCGCCCCGACGCGCGGCACAGCGCGGCACCCCAGGAGCGCGCGTACTCCGCCGGCCGCCGCAGCTACGCGGGCGCGGGTGCCCGAGCCCCGTCGCACGGAGCGCGCCCCCAGAGCGGGCTAGAGGCTGGCCGCCGCTGCAGCACCAACGCGCGGACGTGAAGCGCACCGCCCAGACGCGCGAGAGCGGCTCCGACGCGTGCAGCCCGGCCGGCCACCGCAGCAGCTCCACGCGCAGCAGACCAGGCCATGGTCCGGGCGCGGGTGCCGGCACCGCCGCCGCCGCTCAGCCGCCCCAGCAGGGCCCCCTGACCAGGCCTCGAGACGCGCGCGGCCCGCATGGGCCCAGCACCAGGCGCCGACGCTGCCTCGGTCGCTCCCTCCCTCCTGCGCTGTCTCCAGAAGAGAAGAAGACAAGGGAAAGAGAGAAGGGATAAGGACGGGAACGACGCTGTTTTACCAGTCCTTGATTCAAAGAAGGGCCCGGCCGGCTCTGCATGCCATCTCATTGATTCGAGTGAACTGGTGCCATACTGCCATGTGCATGCATGCATCACATGTGAATGCATAGACTCTGTGTACATGTGAAGCCACTGGTCCACTGCCCGGTCAGTGACGACCGTCTATGCATGGTTGCTGGGCTCACCGTGACCTAGGCCTCGTTTAGTTGGCTAAAGTTTCTAACTCTTTTTTCACTCTCCCTCCATCACATCACATTAAATACATCAAAAGCGTATGTTCGAAAGATAAAATATAGGTAAAAAAAAATAACTAATTATATAGTTTAGATGTACATTACGAGATGATTCTTTTTTTTGGCTGGATTACACCGTGGTAGGATAATATTTACCACAAACAAACGAAAGTCTTCTGAAAGTCTTCTGAGGAGTTTTCGGAAGTTACTTTTGCTAAAATTCCTAACATCTAAACGAGGCCCTAGTAAATAATAATCAGATACTACCAAAAGTAGCATGATGTTGTTTTGGTTGTGCATTTGCTCCAACGAAGAAGGGCCGCATAGATACAGTCACGCTGCAGCACTGAGTCATGGCCTCGAACCATGTGACCAGGGGCCATGTGAAGACCATGTCAGTCACTGTATGCACCCAGAGGCCTGAAGCCTCCGTCCAAATGCACACAAAGGCCACTATACTCTCCCTATATGTGTGTCGCCCGAGAAACGTGTCTACGAGGGAAATACGGTTTTCTAGAGACAAACATTTAGAAACAGAGGAAAGACTTTATTTATCTTGTTTTGCGTAATTACTTTAATTAATTACTGCAAATTTAAATTCGGTATTTAAATTTCTACAAATTTATTTACCGCAATTTACTTTCAAGATCCCGCAAATTTATTTACTTGCAATTTATGTTCGGTATTTAATTCCTGCATATTATTTAAATGCCATTTACTTTCTCGCATTACTTTAAGCAAATTATTCATTTACAAATTTATATTCTGCGAGAAGGTCGTAATGTAATCCTGAAGATTACGAACGACAAGGCATATATTTGCGGGAAGCGGTTTTTGCTTGGACCGATGTGCACTAAACCATGTTGCGTAAGGACATGAAGTCACTGCGTAAAGGGGCCCGAGCCTCGCATGGTGTCGGCGGTTCGAGGTACGGCGGGTGCCCCGGTGCCGGCAATAAAAAATTTTGTAGGCTGCGTGCCTCCTCCCTCGATGGCGTAGCACAAGATGGACACGGACACGGCGGTTTATCCCGTTCAGCCAACGGGGCCCTACGTCCAAAGGGGGTGTGTCACGCTCGCGTTATCTCGCGCTCAAAGGTGAGCCTGCAGTAGGGGTTACAGGCGGTCGTGTGGGAGAGAAGCGGTCTCAAGCCCCACGATCGTGGTTACGGTGGTAGTGGTGGGCGGTTTTCTCCGTGTGTACCGGAGTTGAAATGGGGTCCAACCGAATCGAATTGATCCGAACCTTCTCTAATGAGACATTACTCCCCTTTTATAGGAGAAGGAGAGAGATAATGTTTACATTGGTGGTTGCCTAGGTGGCTAATTCCCCGAGGCTGCACCGGTTGCATGTGCGTTGCCGAGGGCGCTGGGCCGGCTTGGCGTTGCCCGACGAAGACACGCGCCCGCATCCGATGGCGGACGTGCCGTTCCACGGGCGGCCCCCGAGGGTCCCGTGAGGCGTCCCTCACAGTCCGCATGGCGAGGGCCGGTCCCCATGGTTCTTTCGCCATGCGTGTCGGGTGCCCGAGGGTCCGGCCCTACATGGCGTTTTGACGGTGTTACGGGAAGTGAACGGTGTCACCTTGGTTCCCGTCTTCGGGTGGCGTAACACGTCACCGGTTCTCGATTGTGTCCCATCAGTCGGATTGGGAGGTGATTCGGCAGATCGATTTGGCGGGCGTATCGATGGCACCGGGCGGCGCCGCCGTGGCGACCGCATTGAATGCGGCGGTTTCCCTTCCTCCGGACGGAACCTCCCACGCCCGAGGGTCGGCGACCCTGACGAGGCCAGTTGGGCCGCTTCACCCGAGGATGGAGAGCTGTCTCCCTCGGGCGAGGCGGGAGTTTTTGCGCCCGAGGGTGGTGAGCTAGGCCCCCTGGACGAATCGAGATTTCCCGGCCGGTGAGCTAGGCCAGCCTCGGGCGAATCGGAGACGTGTGGTCGAGCCCGAGCCATGGTTTGATCGGCGGTCGGCGTGGAACGTCGTGGTTCGGCCGTTCGGTAGAGGTCTTTGACCTTGTCCTTCGTGAGCGTAACTAGCTCAGACGTCGTGGTGACTCCATTCGGGCCGCTCGCGCCGCCGTGGGCTGCTCCGTCGCCACGTGAACGTCGTGGCTCAATGGCCTGGTCCATCGTTCGTCGGGCCGTCCCTCCGTGCGGGATGATAGCAGGCTAGGTTTTACTGGGCCTTGGCAGGCCGGCAAATTCTCATAGTTTGAGAATGTCTCGAGGCCCAATATTTTGGTCCCCGACAGTAGCCCCAGCCCCCGAGCGAGTGAGGACTCGCCCGGGGGGTTCCGTCGTTCCCGCCGCCTTGTTGTTTCTCGTGGTGGTTCGTCTACAAGGGGTGCGCGCGAGCGCACCCGTTGGGTGTAGCCCCCGAGGCCTCGAATGGAATGGCGGATTCCTTCGAGGTCTTTTATGTCTCGCGACGTCGGCAAGACCGAAAGCAGCTCTTAAATTGCGCTTGTTTGTGCGAGCGTGTTTGTTTTGCGTGGGCAGCCCGAGGCCCGCGCTTATGTGCGCAAGGTCGACCCAGGCCTCCTCGACTTTGATCATACGCTCCTCTGTCGCCCTCCCGAAAGGGAGGGAGGAGGGAGACACGTCACAATGCCCCGTAAGTTTAATGTGTCGCGGCTCCGTGAGCGTTGTAGCGGGTCCGTTTGCGGGTGCCCGTGCCCTTGCCGGAGCAAGGGTCGGCTATGTGATCCAGGATTCACCCCATGAGAACCTGCGGACCGCTTAGCGAGATCCCGGGTTTGGGCGACCAACCCCCGAGGGCCCCAGAGGCCTCCCACGGATGGGACATCTCTATAAGCGGCACCCGCGGGCCTTAAACACGTTCGGGAAATCCAGAGCCCCGGGGCCCGGCATAGCTGGTTGTGCATTTCCCTCCTGTCCCCCGGCTCGGGTTATCCTGAGGCAACTGTAGAAACCCCGTGGGCCCAGCCCGGCAACCTCTCGAACGTAGGGTGTGTCGGCCGAGGCTCGTTTGGTTTCCGCCGGGGTGGGGAACCGTCATCGGACGACTTTTGCCCCTTAGGGTCGGGCGCCTGGCTGGTTATGGATGGCCGGACGGTTTTACCCCTGACCGGGAGACGAAGCGTCTCCTCGCAGCACTTGAGGCGGCGTGCCTGTTCAAGTCCGATGGGACGCGGCTCGCGACTTCCCCGTCGTGGGCGGAGATCGAGGGCACCGCCAAGGTGCATTAATGCCCTTGACGGTTCCACCGCGCGGCCGAGCCGTTGGATGAGCGGTTCCGCTCCATCGTGGGCCGTCCATTCCGGAGTCGGTTCGATTGCCCAGCCGGCGGTTTGCCTTCCTCCCTATAAATACGGGGGTCGCCGGCCTTGCGGTAGTTGCTCCCTTGCTCTTTGCCATCGCCTTCTCGCCTTCTGCTTTGCAAAGAATCGTGAGATAGAGAGATAGTGTGGGAGAGATTAAGGAGAGATTCACTGCCTTGCGCTCGTGTGATCGGGGTTGCTAGCGGTTGCCACCCTTCATCTCCCTTTCATCCATGGCGCGGTCGGGTAGTGGTGACGGCGCGGGAGGTGCTCGACGCCGAGCCGTGGCCGAGGTCGACGGCGACGGAGGAGAAAAACTTCAGCGCCTGGTCGAGGAAGGGGCTCCTCCGTCCCCGTACCGACGAAGAGCGGCCGGAGTGGATTGCTCCGCATTGGACCGAGGAGGAGCCTAACCCCTCGTGACGGCTACGTGGTGAGCCCTCCGATGGATCTTCATCGGCGTGGCTTCGGGATGCCGGCGGGTCGGTTCATCCCGGGCGATCCTCCACTACTATGAAGTCGAGCTTTACCACCTCGCCCGACCGATCTCCCAAGCCGCCATCTTCGCCACCCTCGTGAGGGATTCCCGGGGATCGAGCCGCATTGGGACCTCCGGTTGTGGTTCTTCAAGGCGGACCTTACTACTGCATCGCTGGCGCAGGGGCCAGCCACGGAGGGCATTGCGCGTTGGTGGTCATACGCCCAAGTCCGCTGAGGAGCAGACGAGGCCGAACCGAGGCGATGGGTACATCCTATCCAAGCTCACCTCCTCGAACAAGGGGTGGCAGGATCGGTGGTTCTACCTCCGCAGAACGACGGAACGCGCTCCCCCGCGTGCACCGGGCGGGTCCTCAAGCATCGCCCGCGAGAAGTGGAACCGGGGTCCCCTGAGGATCACCATCGGTTGGAGGCCTGAGGCAGGCGGTCCTGCGGCTCCGGGAAGGAGGTGAATGCCGCCGTGGTCGCCGCCTTTCACCGGCGTCGGTTGTCGCCGCTGATGGCTCGCCCCGCTTATGTGCAAGATGGCGCCGGGCGCCGAAGGTCTTGACGCGTGCGGGATGTCAGGCCTTCTGCTTCCACCGATGGCCCCGACCAAGAGGGGTGAGGGATGCGTTGTCCAACACCCCGACACCTATCCCCGAGATCCCCATGCGCCCGACCGAGGGTATATCTCCCCGTAAGTACTTCTTGGCTTCGGTGTTCTTGCATTGCTTTGGTGCATCGTTACCATGGCGGTTCTCACTTTTTTCCTCCTCGCAGGTCGTCGATCAACTACCGTGACTCCCCTCCTCCCGTACCAGACGGACGCCGACCGCCGGCCCGCGAACCGTGCCCTAACGAGCTGCAGAGGGCCCCTCACTGAAGAAGGAGGAGAGGAAGAGGAGGAACGTGGCTCACGCGAAGCGCGGGTCGAGCAACGGAAGCGGGGCGAGTCGCCCGATACATCGACCACCGAGGAGGACGACAACCCGGATGATGAGTTCTGTGTGAACTCATCTGATGATGACATGGCGGCTCGGCTAGACCGAGCCATGGGGCTCCAGACCCGGTCGGGGCTCCAGTACGAGCCTGAGCCCGAGCCTGAGACGTCGGGAACAAAATGGCACCCGTACGCCCGAGGGTCCTTCGGCCGAGTCCTCGGGACCATTGGTGTTGGACACATCGGCACCTCGGCGTCGCAGGTGAGGCCCGAAGGGAAGAACCGACGCCCCGCCACGAGTACCTCGGCGTCATGAGGTACGGGTTCGGGGACGAGCCGGCGACCCCGTCCCCGATCCGGCCCGGCGCGTTTGAGCGTCGTGGGGGAGACGGCGCGCGTCAAGCGCGACGCCGGGTCGCAGCCATCCCGAGCCTCGGCGTCGCCGAGGGCGATCCCTCGGGCCGTGAGTTTTCTTTCGCCTTTGCAATCTTGATTTTCTTCTGGCGTATGGTTGCCTTGTTTTGACGTGCGCTTGACTTTAGGAAACGGGGGGCCGCTTCGTTGCTTCTGCACCCCAAGAAGGCCCTAAAGGCTAGTGCACAATCTTCCGCTGGTGCGCAGAGCCGGGGGTCGTCCGGTCAAGATGCCTCACGGCCTGCGTCGAGTTCTCCTGTGGCGCCAGCCCCCGAGCCCCAGGTGGGGTCGGTCCCAGACCCGATCGCCGAGGCTGCGCCCGAGGCGGCACAGGTCCATGGTGGCGATGGTGGGTTGGCTGCCCAGCCGATGGTGATCGACACGGAGAGCTGGGAGCTCGCCACCAGACACCGGCTCGGCGCCAGAGCAAGTGGCGCCGCCCGAGGGAGGTCGTCCGCCGCCCACCCCGAGGAGGTGGTCCCCGTTGTTCGGGAGTTCTCGCAGGAGGAGCTCTTCGACGCGGCGGAGACGCCGCAAGTCTCCGCTTGCTCGCGCGCATCGACCCCGGCCGCACGAGCCATACAACCCCGACTTCCGCCGCTCCACGCGCGCCGGGTTCGAGGCGGCCCTCGGCGGCGTCGTCTTCGGCCATGGTGAGGGGGCAGTCCCGTAGTCACCGTGTGAAGGGCCCCCGGACTTCTATTGGTTGGGTTTCCCGAGATGCGGAGTTGCCGGTGGAAGCGGCATTCCCCGAGGATCCAACTCGGGGGCGGTCCCCCTGACCTTGGGTGACGTTCCCGGGGTCCCGCCGCCGTAGTGATCGATGACCGTACCGAAGTCCTGGCGTGGAGGACTCATGAGCAGATCCGTCAATGGGCCGCCGAGGGCCTAGCGAGGATCGGGGAGACCATAACCGCCGCCTCACCTGAGGTCGACGCGGTAAGTATCTTGACGGCCATCCCCTGCTGCATGTCCTTTATGCTTGCGTCTTGATGAGTAGTATTGTTGTTGCAGACTCTCCGTCGCTTCGCCCGAGAGGTCCGAGCTCCTTCGCCGGAACGCCTTGAACCTGAACGCCCTTTGGGCGGGCTCGGGTGAAGTTGACCGAGGCCCGGAGCGAGACCTCCCAGCTTGCCGCCCTCACCGAGGAGAGGGAATCCCAGCGACAGGCCCTAGCGGCGGAGCTTGTCAAGGCTAGGTCCGAGGCCGACAGGCTGGCCGGCGAGATGGCTCGGATGAGCCAAGACTTCGAGGATGCCCCTGGCAGTCTCCGTGCCCCCTGGGAGGCCCATGACGAGCGGGACAGTCCCGGAGGAGGCGAAGAAACAAAGGAGATGTGCAATGCCCTAAGCACCCGCATCGAGGAGTTGGCGTCCGAGGGGGAAACCCTCAGGAAGGAGAAGGACCAGCTCCAAAGGTCGCTTGCGACCGAGCATGGCGTCATGCTGGGCTGGCAACTGAAGGGCCAAGGTACGTCTTATCCCCTGGTAGGCTTTGTCACCTTCGATTTCGTCGTCTCGCTGATATTGTCTTGGTGGTTGTTGCCAGAGGCGGAGGGGGTCCGGACCGAGGCCGTGAATACCGCGGCCACGCTCGCCCAAGGGCTGGAGCAGAAACAGTCGCGGGAGAGCCGGAGGAGGCCTTGTCGGACTTCGCCGTCGCGACGGACAACCCGGAGGTTGGGCCCTCGCCGCGATCGCTGGCGTCGTCGGTGGATTCCTTCGGTCCGGAGCTCCGAACGCCTTCCCGGAACGGCATTCGCCGCGTGCGGCGGTGGGTCTCGCTCCCACTTCCCGATGGAGTCCAAGACGCCGGGCGGTCGCGACGGGCTTCTTCCTGCCTCCGATGACGAGGAGGAGGTTGATCCCGCCGAGAGGATGCCGCCGACGCCGCCAAGACCAAAAGTCTATATGACTTTGTGGATGGCGCCGCGACTCTGCTGTCCTCGCGTTTTGAGGACGAGGTGTGTCCCCCGTACTCTCCCATAGAGTCCACCTATGAGGCGAACACGGAGATGGTGGGGCCACGTCCCGAGGACGCGCGACGGGCCCGACGCCACCCTCGGGAGAAGCAACCGCCGGCGCCGCTCATGCCGGCTTCCTCGCCGGCCGGCAGTGAGGCGCAGTAGATGAGGCCTCCCTCGCCCCCCGATCCTTCCTTGCATGAAAAGATTGGAGCTTGTGAGATGGATATGTATAAACAATGGCGCCGCCCGAGGTCCGTGGGCCTTGACGGGTGCACTTATGTTTTAAGGTTGCGTTCCCCCGAATCTCTCGTTTATTGTGTGGCCGGGTCGCTTGCTTTCTCCGCTCGCGAGATAGTAACCGTGGACGCCACTGGGGCAGTCCATACGGGTGCCACTAGGGGCGATCCGTTAGCCTCGGTTATCTTGCTTTTGGATTTGTGCGTGCGTGACCTTCGCAACTTAAACGATTAATTCAGGTATGCGCGAGAAAACTTTTTTCCTAAAAAAAAAGTTTTGAAAAAAAGGAAGAGGAGAGGTCCTCCGAGGGAGGGTCCCAGGGGGCCCCATGTAGCCCCCCGAGGGAGTTTTAGTCTTGTCTTCGACGAGGCTAAGACTCCCTTAAGGTTTGCACGAGAAGTACTTTTTTCGTAAAAGATGTAGATCTTTTATTGGGCGAAAAAAAACACAGGTGTTTGACTTCTAGTGCGGAATTTAAGGGTAGAAGCGACGTAGCTGTTCTATGTTCCAAGCGTTGGAGTAGATTTCGCCCTTCTCGTTCTTCAGTTTGTAGGTCCCGGGCCTTAGTATTTCGGCGATGAAATAAGGCCCTTCCCCTGGGTGGCGTGAGTTTGTGACGCCCTTTGTTGTCTGTTTTTTCGGCCTGAGCACGAGGTCGTTGACTTGGAGCTCCCGAGGTTTCGGCCGCTTGGCGTGATATTTCGCGCAGAGCCTGGCGATATCTTGCCGAGTGCAGGAGCGCAACATCTCGGGCTTCGTCAACTTGGTCTATGGAGTCTTGCCTCGCCTGCTGGTTGCCTTGCTCAGTGTAGGCTCGCAGCCTCGGGGATCCGTATTCTATGTCTCGTGGGGCGGGATTGCCTCGGCCCCATAGACGAAAGAACGGGTTTGAATCCCGTGGGTCGGCTCTTCGTCGTTCGAAGGCTCCATAGAACCGATGGCAGCTCCCGGTACCACCTCTTGCCGTCTCGGTTCAGCTTGTTGAAAATCCTTGGCTTGAGCCCTTGCGGGATCATGCCGTTGGCACGCTTACTTGACCGTTGGTCTTCGGGTGAGCTACGGCCGAGGTATCGACCCGGATGCCATAGTCGTCACAAAAGTCAAGGAATTTCTTCCCCCTACGGTTGGTTCCGTTGTCCGTGATGATGGAGTTCGGGACTCCGAAACGGGAGATGATATCCTCAAAGAATTTCACCGTTTCCCCTGTGTGAGGGTTCACCACGGGTCGGGCTTCAATCCATTTGGAGAACTTGTCGATGGCGACTAGGACGTGAGTGTGTCCTCCCCGGCGCCCTTTCGGGGTCCAATCATGTCGAGTCCCCACACCGCAAATGGCCACGTAAGTGGTATGGTTTGCAGTGCTTGAGCTGGGAGATGAGTCCTGCGCGCGTAGAATTGGCATTCCTTGCAGGTACGCACGATTAGATTCGCGTCCCGTACCGCCGAGGGCCGATGAGGAAGCCTTGCCTGAAGACTTTACCGACTAGAGTCCTCGGGGCAGCGTGGTGACCGCATTCCCCTCGGTGTGTGTCTTCAAGCAATTCTTTGCCTTCAGCCGAGGGTATGCAACGCATGTACACTCCCGAGGCTCCTCTCTTGTAGAGTTCCCTTTTTCTCCAATTAGCGCAAGGACTTGGCCCCTTCGGGCCAACCGGCGAGCTTCGGTCTTGTCCTCGGGCAGCTCACCTCGGGTGAGGTACTCCAACAGCGGCTTCCTCCAGTCAGGGACTGGGTCGACCGCCATTGCTTCGGGTGTGGTCTGCCCTGGGGCGATTTCTTGAGCCCCCGAGGGTATTTCCAAGGGTATGTACTTGACCGAGGGTTCGTTGAGATCTCGGGTAAGCACGTTTGGGGAACAAAGTACCTCGGGTTGCCGCGACCTTGGCGAGCTCATCCGTGGCCTCATTGTAACGCCCGGGTATGTGTTTGTGCTCGAGTCCATGGAATTTTTCCTCCAGCTTGCGCACTTCTCGCAATACGCTTCCATCTTCGGGTCGTGGCACGCCGAGGTCTTCATGACTTGGTCGATGACCAACTGCGAATCCCCCCTGGTTTCCAACCGTCGGATCCCGAGGTCCGCCGTGATCCGGAGACCATTGACCAGCGCCTCGTATTCTGCGACGTTGTTGGAGGCGGGAAAGTGCAGCCGGATGGCATACCTCGTGTGAACCCCGAGGGGTGAGATGAAGAGCAATCCAGCCCCCGCGCCTGCCTTCATCATGGATCCATCGAAGAACATGGTCCAAAGACTCGGCCGGATGGGTGCGGGGGTAGCCGCGGTATCGGTCCATTCAGCCACAAAGTCGGCTAGGACCTGGGACTTGATCGCCTTGCGGGTAGGAACGATATGGTGTCGCCCATGAGCTCCGCCGCCCACTTCGCCACTCTTCCCGTGGCCTCTCGGTTTTGGAGAATCTCCCCAAGGGGGAATGAGGACACCACGGCAACGGGGTGCGCGAGGAAGTAGTGACGAAGTTTCCTTCGCGTTAGTACGATGGCATACAGTAGTTTCTGCATCTGCGAATACCTTGTCTTGGTGTCGAAAAGCACTTCACTGATGAAGTAAACGTAGGCGTTGTATCGGCAACGTGTGTCCTTCCTCCCGACGTTCCACTACGACCACCGCGCGACCACACCGGGTAGTGGCAGTGACGTATAAGAGCAAGGTTTCTCCCGTTTGGCGGTACCAGGGACCGGTGGGTTTGTCGAGCTTCTTGAGGTTGTCGAGGGCCTCTTCGCCTCGGGGGTCCAGGCAAAGCGCTCGGACTTGCGAAGGAGTCAGTAAAGGGGCAGGCCCTTCTCCCCGAGGCGTGAGATGAACCTGCTTAATGAAGCCAGGCAGCCCATGACCTTCTGTACTCCCTTGAGGTCTTGGATCGGACCCATCTTGGTGATTGCGTCCACCTTGGTCGGGTTTGCTTCGATGCCTCGTTGAGAGACAATAAAGCCTAGCAACATCCCTCGGGGAACCCCAAATACGCACTTCTCGGGGTTGAGCTTGACTCCCTTCTTGTTTAGGCACTCGAAGGTTTCCCCGAGGTCTCCCACAAGGTCCGACGTTTTCTTGGATTTGACCACAATGTCATCGACGTAGGCCTCCACTATCCGTCCGATGAGTTCCCCCGAAGATGATTTGCATGCACCGCCGGTATGTTGCGCCAAGATTCCTCAGCCGAAGGGCATGGTGAGGTAGCAATACATCCCGAAGGGTGTTATGAACGAGGTCGCGAGCTGGTCGGACTCTTTCATTTTGATCCGGTGATAACCGAATACGCGTCAAGAAAGGACAACGCTTTCACATCCCGCGATGGAGTCGACAATTTGGTCGATTCGAGGCAAAGGAAAAGGAACTCGATGGAATACTTCTTTATAAATCCGGCCTCCAACAGCTTGTGGATCTCCTCGCCGATGATCTTCCGCTTGGCGTCATCGAAACGGCGCAAGCGCTGCATGACTGGCTTTGAGCCCGGCCGGATGTCTAGGGAGTGCTCGACGACATCCCTCGGTATGCCCGGCATGTCCGAGGGTGCCCATGCAAACGTCTGGGCGTTCGCACGGAGGAAGTCGACGAGCACTGCTTCCTATTTTGGATCCAGGTCCGAGCGATGGTCGACTTCTCCTTCGGTTCTTGGGATCGAGTGGGACCTTCTTTGTGCCCGAGGAGGGCTCGAAGCTCCCGGCGCGGCGCTTGGCCTCGTGCTCGATCGCGATTTCGTCAAAGCTTCTTTTCGCGTCGGCAATGAGTGCCTCGGCAATGGCGAGTGCCTCGGCGTACTCCACGCTCCACGCCGCACTCATATGCGTGATGGTGCGAGGGGCCGGTGGTGATGACACCGTTTGGCCCCTGCATCTTGAGCTTGAGGTACGTGTAGTTCGGGACGACCATGAACTTTTGCGTAACAAGGCCGTCCGAGGAGTGCGTGGTAAGTACCGCGGACCCCAAGAATCTCAAATGTGAGAGTCTCCTGCTTGAAGTTCGAGGGGTCTCCAAAGCATACCGGCAAGTCAATCTGCCCGAGGGGCTTAAGCTGCTTGCCGGGGACGACGCCATTGAACGCTGGCCCTCCGTGGCGAATCTTGGACTTGTCTACCCCGAGGAGGTCGAGGGTTTCTTCATAGATGAGGTTGAGGCTGCTCCCTCCGTCCATAAGGACCTTGGTGAGCCGAGTGTTGGCGATGATGGGATCCACCACCGGTGGATAAGCCCCGGGTTCGGGATGTCTTTGGGGGTGATCCGACCGGTCGAAGGTGATGGCCCGTCCGACCACTTGCGCAGCTTTCGGGGTTGCTGGCTCCGTGGTGTAGACCTCCCGACGCTCCTTCTTCGCCGCCGCACGGACATGTTGGCCGTTGCCGCCCCGAAGATCATGAAGCGCTTGTTCACCTTCGAACTCCTCGTTGCCCTTGGCGCCACCCTCGGGAGCCTCTTCCTCTTCACCCTCGGGGATGGCCTTGAGCTTGGCGAAATGTTGGCGTACCTTCTTGCACTCCCCGAGGGTATGTTTGACCGGGAAGCTATGGTTCCGCACGGCTTCTTGAGCATGTCGCCAAAGGTTTCTTGTGGCGGGGGCCGGGGCCCCTTGCGGTCGACCGCAGCCACCATGTCTTCATCGTCCGCATGGGCGGCATGGCCCTTGCCCTTGCGGCTCTTATCCTTTTTCTTCTTCTTCTTGCTCTCCCGAGGTTGAGATCCCTCGGGCTCCTCTTCCTTGCGCTTCCCTTTGCCCGAGCCCTGATTGAACAGAGCCCCGACAGCCTCCTCACCGCCGGCGAACTTGGTGGCGATGTCCATCGGGCCGTTTGCCTCGGTTGGAGTCCGCGCCCTAGCTTCTTCACGAGGTCTCGGCATGAGGTGCCGGCCAAGAAGGCCCCTATGACGTCCGAATCCGTCACATTGGGGGAGCTCGGTCCGTCCGCTTGGAGAAACGCCGGATGTAGTCGCGCAAGGATTCGTCGGACTTTTGTCGGCAGTTCCGAAGGTCCCAGGAATTTCCCGGGCGCAGATATGTGCCTTGGAAGTTGCCTTTGAAGGTCCTCACCAAATCCGTCCAGTTGGATATGAGGTTGGGTGGAAGGTGTTCCAGCCAAGCCCCGCGGCTTCGGGAGAGGTACAGGCGAATTTCGATTATCACCTTGTCATCATGTGCCCCTGCAAACTGGCAGGCCAGCCGATAATCGTCCAGCCATACCTCGGGACGAGTTTCTCCCGTATATTTCTCGAGGTGGCTAGGTGGCCTGAAACGCGCGGGGAGTGGTGCTCTCCCGATGTCCCTTGTGAAGGCCGCGGGCCCGGAGGTTCCGGGAGTACCCTCGGTCTTCCCGACGTGCATGGGCGTCTCGTCCGCACGGCCGCCCACGAGGTGGGCTGCCTCCGCCCTAGCGTGCTCGTTGCCGCTCGATCTCGTCCCCGAGGTCGGGTGCACCTCGGTGACGGTCTTGGCGGGGTCTTCCATTCGATCCCGCATGGGACGATTCTTTGCGGTTGTCGCTCAGCGCTCGGAGTGGCCTTGCCGAGGCCCGGCTTTGCTCAGTCGGGCTGAGCCTTGTCGGCTTTGTCCGGACTCCCTGATCGTCGCCGCGATGTCACAGCCCGATCTCTGGAGGCCGAGCTCTCCGCCTGTTGTACGGCTGCCCTATCAAGGAGATGCCGCAGGCCTTCCCGACGCGTCTTCCCTCGCCGGTAGAGGGCTCCGGGCATCTCGCGTACTAGCATGGCGCCGCCGCTACGTTGAGGCTTGCTCGGTTGAACGGGGCTGCTATGTCGGGAAGGTGTGGCGCTCCATTGGCGTTGCGATTGCCGCCCGGGGGCTGAGGTGCTCGGGCCGCCCACGCCGGGCCTCGCTCCCCGCTGGAATGTTCCGCTCCGGCCGCCGAAGGCGCGGATTCCGCCCGAATCCGGTTCTGCAAGTCTTGCAGTTATGCGTTCTGGCCGGCAGGCTGCGGCGCTGCTACCGGCTGGACGGGGGCGGAAGCCGCTGGTGCCGGGGCTCGTCGTGGCGGCACGTCCACGTCGTCTTCGCTGGACACGTCGGTGAACTGGCCATCTTGCGGCGGGACTTCGACGTTGAAGCATTCCCTCGTGGGGTCATAGTATTCGTCTTCATCGTCGGTGCAAGGAGCGCCGAATGCGTGGATGAAGTTCCTGTTCTCTGGGCGGTAGAGCGAGTCCCTCAGCTCCTGGGTCCAGGCCCCAATCGAACCCGGAGGAGGCGGCATGACGGGGTCGTCCCGCATCCTCTGAAGGATGCGCTCCTCTGAGTGCATATCCATGGGGTAGCGTTCCCGTGGAACGACGGGAGGCCTGGCCCGTGCTCTTCTGGCGAAGGCTTCGACTGAGGTTTCGCGCCTGCGTGGATTCACCGGGACTCCCTCCAGTATGACTGGAGCGGAGGCGTTTTCCCGACGATTAGGGTTTCGGGGCATCCTTCCACGAGTGGACGCCGGGTGCGGATCTTCCCGAGGCCTAGGGTTCCTGGGAGCCCTTCTGCGAGTCGGCGCCGGGGAAATGTCGACGGATTCCGAATCCGTTGCCTGGAAGCGCCTTGCGCGCTGATGGTTTCGCCTTGCCCGCCTCGCGCGACGACCGTGATGGTGGGCATGCCGTGGTGGCGATGCTGCTCTCCCTCCAGCCGGTAGATCCGGCAGAAGGATCATCTCGTAGTCGGGGCCGAGCGCCACGAATGCCAGCGTTCCGAAGAACAGTGGAGTTCCGCGCGGGAGCACGTGCTCCGGCGAGCAGGGTGGAAACGAAGGCGGAGCCGCCATGAGGGTTGGTGGAGATGCGGATTGCACACAGCGTGCCCCTACCTGGCGCGCCAACTGTCGGCGGTTCGAGGAACGGCGGGTGCCCCGGGTGCCGGCAATAAAAAATTTGTAGGCTGCGTGCCTCCTCCCTCGATGGCGTAGCACAAGATGGACACGGGACACGGCGGTTTATCCTGGTTCAGGCCAACGGGGCCCTACGTCCAGCGGGGGTGTGTCACGCTCGCGTTATCTCGCGCTCAAAGGTGAGCCTGCAGTAGGGGTTACAGGCGGTCGTGTGGGAGAGAAGCGGTCTCAAGCCCCACGATCGTGGTTACGGTGGTAGTGGTGGGCGGTTTTCTCCGTGTGTACCGGAGTTGAAATGGGGTCCAACCGAATCGAATTGATCCGAACCCTCTCTAATGAGACATTACTCCCCCTTTTATAGGAGAAGGAGAGAGATAATGTTTACATTGGTGGTTGCCTAGGTGGCTAATTCCCGAGGCTGCACTGGTTGCATGTGCGTTGCCGAGGGCGCGGCTGGCTTGGACGTTGCCTGACGAAGACACGCGTCCAGATCCGATGGCGGACGTGCCGTTCCCTGGCGCGGCCCCGAGGGTCCTGTGAGGCGTCCCTCACAGTCCGCATGGCGAGGGCCGGTCCCAGTGGTTGCTGCCATGCGTGTCGGGTGCCCGAGGGTCTGGCCCTACGTGGCGTTTTGACGGTGTTCTGGGAAGTGAACAGTGTCACCTTGGTTCCCGTGCCGGGTGGCGTAACACGTCACTGGTTCTCAGCATTGTGTCCCATCAGTCGGATTGGGGAGGTGATTCGGCAGATCGATTTGACTGGGCGTAATCGATGGCACTGGCGCCTCGCCTGCCGTGCGACCGCATTGAATGCGGCGGTTTCCCTTCCTCCGGACGGAACCTCCCACGCCCGAGGGTCGGCGACCCTAGACGGGCTAGTTGGGCTGCTTCACCCGAGGATGGAGAGCTGTCTCCCTCGGGCGAGGCGGAGTTTTTGCGCCCGAGGGTGGTGAGCTAGGCCCCCCTCGGACGAATCGGAGATTTCCCCCGAGGCTGGTGAGCTAGGCCAGCCTCGGGCGAATCGGAGACGTGTGGTCGAGCCCGAGCCATGGTTTGACTGCGGTCGACGTGGAACGTCGTGGTTCGCTGTTCGGTAGAGGTCTTTGACCTTGTCCTTCGTGAGCGTAACTAGCTCAGACGCCGTGGTGACTCCATTCGGCCGCCGCGGGCCGCCGTGGGCTGCCCGCCGCCACGTAAACGCCGTGGCTCAATGGCCTGGTCCATCGCTCGTCGGGCCGCCCTCCGCGCGGGATGATAGCAGGCTAGATTTTACTGGGCCTTGGCAGGCCGGCAAATTCTCATAGTTTGAGAATGTCTCGAGGCCCAATATTTTGATCCCCGACACATGGTATTGGTATAAACCATTTGATCAATGCACCCATGATTACGGAGTCACACACATATGGCCGAAGCCCATGTACATAGATAGTGAACCTAATGTTCACTATATCATGCCCCTACGTGGTATAAAGTCCGCAAAAGGTTATTATGGCCGTAAGCCATACACACTCAAAGATGAATATTTACTTTATTGCGAAGTTTTATATTTACCACAATTTACTTCTTGCGCTTTATTTCTTGCATTTACTTAAATCTTGTTGATTTATTTATTGCAAGTTTACATTTGATATAAATTGTGTGGTAATCCAGAAGATTACATACATATCTAGGAAACAATGTAATCTTGAAGATTATGTATGGTTGCATAATCCCGAAGATTATGCATGACCAACTCATAATTTTGCGCATTGTATTTACCAGAAGTAAATACTATTATTGCATGACATGCCAGAAAATTGGAAAAAGAGTTTGCCAAGCTAGCCAATACGGCAACAACTACTTCACTTGGGCTACCAATGTCGGATCAAACCCGAGGATACATAGACGTACCCATGGTAGGGCAAACCTAAGAAGGTTAGACGTGAAACATTTGATCGCCAGGACTCCCCGCAATGTATGTGGTGGTACAAGTGCATTGGCCTTCCAATTGTCGCACTCCGAGACACCCAAAATTTAACTCCACCAATGTTCTTCCGTAGTAAGGACGAGGGAGCCAAAGATGTGTCTCACTCTATCATTGAGCCCGAAGCTCATAAAGGCATAGTAACAATATTATTGATGCCGATAGTGGATAACCTTCTTAATCGAAACTCGACATGGGAACCTGAAGTATTCCCCTATTGAGTACCATAAAATGTCACATGCATGTCATACCATCACTATTATGGTCATGAATAATGCTCCTCAAGAGCGATGATGTTTTATAAGGCCTCCAAACCTTATAATGTTTCCTAGAATGAAAATTTACTTTGCGTAAAAAATTATTCGGTGGCACCTATGGCTAGAAACGAAATATGTCTTGTTGACAGATAGCACCACTAATATAGTTTTGGGGAGACCGTGATATTTCCATGAAAACCGAACAATATGGTTATTGCCTAAGCAATATTCCAGCGGCACCGAAGTGTCACCCTAGTTCTCCCTGTGGGTACTTAGATCTTTGCATTCATAATGCAAGTGCACCCTGTGCGCTATAAAGATATCCATGTGGATGATTTCCACATAAAGACTAAGTTTGAGCAAGATACGGAATATCTGCTCATGGATGTCAAAATCAAGTGATGGAAAAAAAACTCCTTTTGTTGCCACTAGGTTTGCACTACATGTGCATAAAGCCCACCAAATAATATGTTGTGATAAAATCCATCATTAAGATCCGAGAGTCATTGGTGTAACTGACAGGATCTCCTTGAGTTGGGAATGTTGATAATGTAATCGACAATTCTGCTAACCCATAATATTGGAGAGCTTTCCTAAAATCCTGAAGATTTAAATTACACTACATATGAAAAAGGGAAAAGCTCATAAGTAGACCATCCCTCCCAAAGCTTAGGGATAAGTCACTTGTGTTCCTACCAAGGATACAAGGCGACATTTGTGTGCATGTTTAGCCCCCGTTGGGCTGGTTAGATTTTGATGGTGCTTGGTGATGCCTCTACCTAATGGAGCTAGGTGGACATGTTGTCCACCGGAAACAGTGTTTCCTCCAAGCTTCATTTCCCTGATAATCGCATATTGCTGGTGAAGTCAGGTTGAAAGCTAATTATTGGCATCAAGGTAGAGCATTTAATACCACATGTCCACATACAAAATGGTCTAACTAAATCTTTGATCAAGAATATCAAGTAGATTACGTGGTTGTTGCAGAAATATGGCCTACCAACTAGAAGTTGAGGCTACATAGTTTTGCAAGCTGCAATACTAACCAACTTAAGACAACTGCATAAGAAAACAATACCTCCTTACACCTAGTGCGTGGGAAAAGGACTAAGTATTTCCCATCTGCGTATATTAATGCGGTACATGTGCCAGTACTGCCACCTCAGCGTATATCAGAGAAACCCACCAGAAGTGGAAGGATGTCCATAATTAAATATTGAGAGCCTATGATTGGGACCTTCATAAGGCTCAATACGCTGAATGCATTTTCCCAAAGATTAGGGGAGATAGGCATCCGTAGGAATGCCGGAAATTGCATGGAGTGCAAGTTGCATTCCCCAAAAACTCACGCACTAGTAAATCAACCGGTTCGGAGGGATTAAGAATTTGCAAAGACTTGCAAATGAGCCGCCAGTTACCTTCATTGATCATAAAAGTGACAATGTCATGTTTACTTGGAGTAAACGTGCCGGAGAGAGCATAGGTACACCCAGATGGTTATCAGCTCTATTGTTTCCTCCGATCCTAGGTTGAGGGGAGACCTCCTGTGCTTTCGACAAGGTTCCGCGGAGACGTCCCCGCATAGACAAGTCCCCGTGCCACTTGCATCACTTAAGGATTCAGGGCTTGAAGAAGCTTAACCCGGTTAAGAATGCCCTCGAAGCGGCAACTCAACTTGAAGTTGAGGTCCCCGAAGGACGCCATCCCGAGATGGAAATCCCAATGCATCACGCCAGATATTATTGCACTAGAAGATTGGAACTCCCTCGCCAATCGTTATGGGAAATCATTATGAGCTAGAGGATGATCACGGGGTGATCGCCACTAAAAATGTGGAATCAGGAGATTTGCATGATTGAAAGACCACCATTGTCGACATACATTCTGCCATAAGAATTGCTAGCTCAATTGATCTGGATCCATAATAAAAGTCCTTGACAAGTGCCAGAAGCACTCGAACTGGGACAAAAGAGTAGCAGCAATCATGGCAGAGCAGTGCTCGCTTTATGAAAGAGAGGTTATTGGGTTTGGAGACCCAACCTTCAAAGGTCATCCCCTCGGTTATGCAAATTGGTCTCCTCCGAAGAGGAATAAATTTGGCACAAAGCGAGGCTAGTGGCATATGGGTTCTCGCAGAGACCCGTCATCAATTAAGATGAGATATACTCCTGCTATGAGTGACAAAGACGTTCTGATACTTATGTGGCAGCTAATAACTTGAATCAGAAATGCAGTTGATGGATATTATGACCGCATAATTATACGGGTCACTAGATTCAGAAATCTATATGAGATACCCCAGGACTCAAGATCCCTAGACCAATCAAAAAAATGACATTCTTAATGACCGCATGCAGCGATCATTGAATGAATTGAAGCAATCCCATGTGATGTAATTCAACCATTTAAAATAACTTTCTCCTAAAGAGGGGTTACATGGACAATGGTGATTGTCCCTATATGAAATCCCCTGAAGGATTTTCACGTCATCTTGAATATATCATTGACACCTCAAAGGACATCGAGGAAGCAATGACTTAACTAAGAATGAATTCGAGATGGCGGACTTTTAGTGAGACAATGTCCCACTTGAGCCCGCCAGAAATCGAGCACCTCCCTAAAGGAGGGTTTATTAACCAGCCTCCTAAATCCCATGTTGGTTAATCCCCCGGAAGTGGATAAGTCCCTGTGATGAGGGATTGAGCACCATTGAAGGTTGATGTGCCCGGCGGCTACACAAGTCCCATTGCTGCGGATGGCAAGGTACAATGCTACCCAACTAGAAGATATTGTGTTGGTGCTCGAACTATCCTCATGTGCCTATAAGGTACACAAACCTTTGGATCAGTAGTTTCAAGAACCCAGTCCCCAACCATGGTGGGATATGAGTATATTGGCTATATGTTTGACCTACATAATGCCAACCCCTAGATCGGGTGCTTATACTTCTATGGTGGTTGAGCCAATTCTTGGCACGAGATGCATCATGGTTGAATTAATCGACCAACCACTCAAGGAGAATCATGAAATTTATAGCCACACAAAAATGTGATTGGGCGTGACAAATGATTAACCACATCCAAAGAGTCATGTGGTGTACTATCAATTCCTCTATCGTTATCCTTTGAGATAACGCTGCTTTGTGTTGCACAAATGCATATGGGCTATGAGATAAGAAATCTCACAAAGGTGTATTACTCACCGCCCCTTACCCTATGAGCTCCGTAAGAGCGGGGAGAAGGTTGCAAGGTTCGGGGAGACACCCCCGATGAGATAGCCCATAATCATGATCCTAGAGATCACGAGTCAGCCCTAAAGACTCATAGGTCCTGAAGACTTAATATGCATGAATTGGTCCAAATAATCGGTTGATCCCAAGATTTGATCCCAAAGACCAAATTG